>VOQK01012901.1:4522-20983 GCA_015052645.1 Benitochromis conjunctus
TAAACTTCAATTTTGAATAACCCAACAGGTCGTGGAAGGCATTTTATTTACACTGTCTGCCAAACCTGGGGAGACCAAGCAATCCATAAGCTCAGTTTTTCTACCATACAAAGACTTTATTTTAAACCACTCCGCCACAGGTCTTATTGAAACAGGGTTATGTTTCTATAGCGATTTCCAAGCCCACGCTGTCTGATCTCCCCCCCATCAGACCGCCACTTGTCAGCTACTATTAGGGCCAGCGGTTGCCTCTGCTTACATGTGGTACCCATCACCCCAGACCATGAGGTAGTGATCGGGTTCAACTGCTACAGCTCTGGGCCCCCAGGGACACTTGGTTCAGTGAGACCTGGGATCACCTCCGGTTATATGTGCCGTGTTATGACAGCCTAATAGTGCTAGTAACTGTGTGGCAGCCGAATGAAAGAGAGAGATAAAGTTAGACAGTGGACGAGAAGGACGGCGGTGAATGTGTATACAGATGTTGGTCTTTCATAAAAAACAGAGTTTAGTGGTGTTTAAAGAAATAAAGCCCAGAGGTTTTTTAGAAGTTTTGATATTAATAAGATTTGGAAAATCAAGAATATCTTAAATATCAGGAGCGTCTGGCATGTCATTGAGGATGTTCAGCTTATAGTGCTAAAGAGTAAACATCAGTTCATGGTTTGAGATGTTACTTTTATCGGTAACTTTTTAAAGGAAAATATTTTTCAGACCATTTTTGGTGAATGTGAGACTACAAAAACACCCAGCGAGGCCAACAAAAACCACTGTATGTAAAACATATAAAATTTGTAGTGTGAAGAGTTGAGCTAAAATGCACCATGCTCTCTCACAAATTCTTTCAAATTAAAGAAAATAATTCATAAATATTCAGATTAGTATGGTGAGTTGATCTGATGTCCTGTCCTTGTATGAGGGTGAGAGTCACCCAAAGTAAAAGCCTTGTATTATTGTTTTTTCTCCATCTGCCCCGTGGACAAGTTCAGGGGCAATTACACCGTCTCGATTGCTGTGACAAACTGCCGAAGCTTAACTTTAACCAGTCAGGACAACACACACACATTTCCACGAGACCCACTGAACAGAATCAACAACAGGCTGGTACATTAATGCACACCTGCAAAAACAGCTTCACTTCTGGTGAATGAGCTAGTCTGTGTATCCCAACAAAGTCGTAATTTACCTTGAAATATACTCAGAAAAGCTTTTACAAATTGGCTTAACATGCCCTGTTTAGCAGCACTAGCTAATAGTAGCTTAAAAATCTCATCCACTAATCAGTAGCAGTAACAACCAGATCACAGACACTAGGCTAAACTATATGTGAGGACTAAAATAACAATGTGGATTCATAAACGATTTTGCTAGTGAGGAGGCTAGCTTAGTATGCCCGCTTGGTGCTATGTTTGACATCTAGAAAGTCGTATATATCTTAGCAGTAGGAAAATGTTAGCTGATGTTAATCAAAAGAAAGCCAGTGTTAATTAGTGAAACCCTTTTTCCAAACATGAATAAAAATGACGTACTGGAAACACTAGGGTCTGTATCAGCAGCGGGTTTTATTCGTGGCGGGACCCTCATTTTGTTTCAGCGATCAAAACCTTATTCTGATTTCTTCCTCATAGATAAGTGGGGAGAGACTCCTCTGGCTGCACCCCCCCAACAAAAAACCTGATGAGGTTCATCTCGTAACATCAGAGATTTCTTTTCTGACGAGTTTATGATCTTAGTCGCTAATTTAAAGTCGTATTGAAATAAATGTAAATTATGGTCTCCATCAGTGTCCAGACAAACGCTAAAGCAGGGAATGAGCTAGTCTATAAGTGCACTTCCCAGCTAGCTAGGTTTCGCAACTAATAGTTTGGAATCAACCCATCCTCAAACTCGATTAATTAAGTTACGTTCTTATTATTTCAGCTCCAGCCTGTTCAGGTACTGTGATCCCTGCTGTCATTCAGGGACTTTGGAACTTGTGTGAAAATGTGTTGAGATTAATCAGCTTCCATAAAAAGTTTGGACACTTGTCACTTCAACTTAAACTGCACTGAAAATATATGAAAACATAAACCATGTGCAGATTCTTTCAGACTAAATACACAACTTAATGACGTGTTGATGGATAGCTCTGCAGTGTCCATATATTTCACCCTTCTTGGAACATTTATAGGTTAGGTCAATATTTGCTCACGTCTGTCATTACGCCTTACGGTTCAAGCACCCAGTCTGGATGTTAATTGGCTTGCTTGTCATGTAATGGCTTTTGCATTCAATTTTCCAAAAGTTGGGATGATTTTATTAAGTGATTTCCAGTCTGTAAATGGTAAGGGACCCCATGATTTTGGCAACCTGAGCCACCCCCCCCTCACCCCTCATTCTTTGGGCCAGGACGCCTATAAGTCTGCACCAGTGGAGCTCGCCTGGCCTCACAGGAAGGAAATATTACCTGGAGCGGAGCGTTAATTGGAAAGTGCCCAGACTCCGTTGAGTGCTAATGAACAGCCAAAATGGCCACAGAAATGAAAAAGTAAAAAATCCAGATTGAGAGCAAGGGAAGAAGAGGGGGTCGAAAACTCACTGAGGCTCTCTGTGAGCCCTCAGCCTCTGTCCGAGGCTTACGGCTACTTCCTCCTCTATAATAAGGGGTTATCCCCCTGCACAATGGAGAAATTAAAGTGTAAAACCTCGCAAGGCAAATTACAGCTTTTCCTCGGAGTTAGAGGAAGTGTCTTGATATGTAAACAATACCCCCTCTTCAGCTGAGTACCCTCTCCCTCTCTCTTTCTGTCTTCCTCTCAGTTGCCCCCCTCCCCGCTTCCCCCTGCCTCCTTCTTTGTTCCGTGGGAATTTCAGATGGGCCAGATTCTCCCTAAGACTACAACTCTGTTGAATAAAGAGGATTTACAGTACCTTTATCGCTTAAGCATCTCAAACCTGTTTCGCCAAAGCTAACACTTAAAGAATGTGCAGTGCACTCATGCAAAGAGCATAGGCACAGTTTAAACTATCTGAGGTTAACTAGATCTTCTCCAAAACTTCATTTTTCATGTCTAATAAAGACAGAAAGGTAGTCATGATTCCAAAATTAACAGCTCAAATCATGTATACATTCAAAATGCAGTGCTTATTTTCTGCTGTGCACCTGGAAAAGAAAGTGGTTCAGTCGGCACAACAAGATCACACAATCTTTCAGCATGACAGCTTGTACCAGAGGACAACCAAAGCAGAGCCAAACCTCTACTCACTATCTTACAATTCAAACATAACTTTTTGTGCATGTGTGCATTTCAGTAATAGCATATGGTTGTCACAAAATCCACTGACTTACAGGCAACCTAAACTGAAGCAAAGAAGATGCAGTTGTGAGACCAAGGGCTAGACTAACAGACCAACAACAGCACAAACACACAGAACTGTATAGAAGCTACTAAAGATGAGTTACACTAGAGCATAAAAACAATGTGGGATATCAAAGACTGATAACTGTACAGTTATGAAGCTTGTGTTTTATAGAACATAATGCAAAGAAAGATGATTGAGGTCATTTAATTTTATCATTTCACAGCTTGCCCAGCAGTGCAGCTGCAACTCCTCTGTTTAATCGTGCAAGTACTGTGTGCAGCACATGTCGCAGAGCAGCATCAGAGCTGAGCAGACAGTATATGTGCTGTTTTTTTCTGCAAGAATATTAAATTCCTGCTAATGAGTCATGTAAAAAAAAAAACAACCCAGAACATATACTAAATACTTACCACTATGAACATTTGCAAACACTACAAAATCTCTGTATATTTTTATATACCAGTTTTACATTCTACATATCGTTTAGCATTCATGCTTACACTTCTTTATACTTTCTTAAATCGCTTTGTTTTTCTCTTTTGTTAACAGTTAAGCGTCACATACCAAGCCCAATTCTTTGACTGTGTGAATTTTCTGATTTTGATTATAAAAGTCTGGATGTCTGGATCATGGGGGGGAAAAAAATAGTCCTACCTTGTAATTCTGCCATGTTGCTAACAAGCGCTATAAAAAAGTTTAGACAGGTTTAGAGTGAATGTGATATATTTACTGAATTACCTCTTCCAAAAGAAAGCCCTCTGTCTCTCTCGTTTGTTTGATTTCAAAGAGTAATGAATTTCTAAAATTAAAGCAGGAGGAAAGAATAAAATTATCCAGCGTAAACAAATGGTCTTGGCAAATATCTGAGTCTGTGTTTGTGAGGCAGCACTGGACTCCTAGCTGGTTTTCCGTTGAAGCATTGCAGTTTCTTTGTGAAATAGTTTATACAAATCTTTGGGCCCGCGCAAAGTGCGATGAAAGCGGTCAAACAAACAGACGGGATATTTTTCAGATCTGTGTCTGCCCTGAACATGTCTGTATTTGTTGCTGTCAGGGGATGACCCCAGTATCCTTTGAAGCCCAAGCCAGGAATTCTCAGGCTTAGCTGACACCATCAGGGGAAATCACCTGGCAAACAAAACACAACAAGCTTACACACTATACTAACACAAATACCTAACACACACAGCCTTCAGCTAAATAAACACTCATTTGCAGACTATTGATTAGATGTAGGGGGAAAAAGGTGGGAAACTTCACTGCACAAGTGTAATTATATCTTTACATAAGAGAACATTATCTTTACACTGCAAAAACTCTTACCAACTCTTGCCAATCTTATCAAGTGTATTTGTCTTATTTCTAGTCAAAATAATTTCATCACACTTAAAATCAGACACAGACATTTTTTCACTTAATGCAATATTTTTTGCTTGAAAGAAGTGAAAAAATCTGTCAATGGAACAAGTGAAAATTCTCCAGTTTCCAGATGCACTGTCTAAAAACAAGTTCCTACATCTCACTGAAATGTTACTCTTTAGCTGAATGTGTCTGATTTTAAGTGTGATGAGATTATTTTGACTAGAAATAAGACAAATTTACTTGGTAAGATTTTGAGTTTTTGCAGCGTACTTGGCAGAGGTAAGTCTGGGAATATGCTCGGCATTTTCTAAGAATGTAAAAATTGAATTTGCACACCATACATGTGACATACGTGTACCAAAGCATCCCATGCAGCTTATAGGGCTGGGAGGTATAGAAAGAAATTACATGTTAATATACATGTGATGTATTTATCTCTGTACTTTCTACTAAAGCAACAAGTGAGAAGTCACTGGAGTGATTAATGTAGAATTTTACCTGATGTCAGACAGGAATTGAAGCCATTATATTTACACTTCATTGCACTTCATGTAACAAGAAACCTCAGCTTTTATGATAACAGGTGGCTATATATGAGTGGCGATATCTTGGTGGACACACTGAGAAGCATATTTGCTTTCTTGTCCTGTGTAAGATAAACACATTGCGCTCATGGCTCAAGTTGAGACTTGTTTAGCTTAGTTTAGCTTGAAGACCAAAGATATTAGGGAACTGTTCACTTTGCTTAGTCCAACTAGCCCCTCTGCCATTACACTCCACCAGACTCCACTCACAAAAGTGGCAATTCTGCCTCAGAGAACATGAATGTTTGTTAGTTTTGTGTGTTAAGTGTTTCAGTTCAGACGCAAATAGACCCAGTAAACACCAATGCTCACTGAGTAGAAAAGCTACTCTTTTTTTTCTCAGCACAGTTTTAAGGCTTTGAAAAGAGGGTGTTGTTTTCCCCAAATAAACAAATTTCATTGACACGTGCAAATTTTAACATTAAGTTATTATGAAACTTGAAAAGTATTATTCAGTGACGTATTGGCCCTGTGTCCCCCTCCATGCTCTTCATTTAAAGTGCTAAACAACAAAGAAAACAACCAGCACACCTTTACTGACAAAACACTGAAACCTGAAACATTATAGAGGATAATATCTAACCACTTTTGAAAATATATGAGTGTATTGCCTAGTCCTTGCTGCTTATGTTGCCTTGGGAAGATACTGCTCTACTTTTTCCATCAATTTTAAGTTTTTTCAGTTCAGGTCATGTGTGCCTCAGCAGTGCTCACATCTTTAGGCTCTCTGAGTTTGCCAAATGAGATTTAATATCTTGTGAGTCTCAGGTTGCATTCTTAATCTACACAGCAGCCTCGCTGGTGTGTAGTGTATTCAGAAAACAAATAAACAACACAATGGCAGCTTAGCCAAGATCTACTTTGCTGTACATAGGAACACTGAGGCAATTCAAGCATTAACTGACAGGTTAACAGACCAAAACGGGGGACATGTGTTGTGTTAGGATGAGTCAAAATGAGGAGAATTTAAGATTCAAATCTCAGGCATCCTGTTTCTAGAAACAGAGTGGATGCTTTTAGCCAGGAATACCACTCAATCATGCGTTGCTACCCAGCTGTTAGAACGACTGACTTTATTCCTGCATTTTTCTTGCAGCTGGATGATGAATGACATTACAAATTAGTTTTCCATATGGCAGCATTTTGTTTGCTTTTTTTCTTTTCGAAGGGCCGTGACAACCATCCAGGGGCCTCATGACAGGCTTAGCTGTGATTATAGAGCGGTGTAACTAATAGAAGCAGAGTCCTGAAGAACTTTCTCACAAAGAATAAGACGTTGCAGCAAATGGATACTTACAGCTGGTAGAATATATTTCCAAATTATAGCTTTTTTTAAAAATCCTGGAGTAAAGAAGGCGACATGAAGAACTGTACAGGAAAACCAGTCCCCAACTGGAATTCATCTTCTATTCTACATATGAAAAATATAACACACAAAAATTCTGCTTATTACCTTTTTTGCTTCATATGACAAGATAACTCAAATTTTATGATAGCAGGTGGCTATATATAATTATATATGATATATGGCAATATATCAGTGGAGAGATCTTACAGAAGTAGGTGGACAGTTGGGAAACTTTTGCTTTTTTCCCCTGTGTGAGATGAAAAGATGGAGCTCATGGCTCAAGTTTAGACTTGTTTAGCTTAGCTTAGCTTAAAAACAGAAGGTAGTGGGGAAGTAGGCATAGATTTTTAAGCGTATCCTAGCTTGGATGTAAAAATATGGAAAACGATTTACTCCTCAACTGGTTGGTGAATGCACGGCATTTCTTGCTGTTACTAGATGAAATTGTTTGCAAAGAGAACAGCACCGATCCCCTGTAGTATGTACGTACGATGCCGACTGGATGAAAGCTCTCAACTATTTGCCAAACAACAAACTGTAAAGAGCGTGACTCAAACCAGAAATGGAGATCCGTTGCCTTGAGAGTAAAAGTTGTGCCTTTTGAGACATGTTGGTTTCAGCTGTAATCCACAACTTCCACTTGAAAGCTAATGGACCGGTGTCATGACCTGGGGCATTACTTATATGCTTTGGATGTAATGTAATTACAGGACACTCTGTTTTTATCTAATTAGAAAAATATGAAAGTCATTAAATTTATAACACTGTGGCTATGCTGTGGACTCTCAGACACCTCCCCAAAAATGTGCATGCCACAGCGATGTGTACCTCAACAGCTTTCTGTTTGGTAGTAATATACAGTGTAAAGACAATATATTGATCACAATCCTCCATCCCCTTTAAAATTTATCAATTAAAAACTAATTCTGCCAATAATTCTGTTGAGGGTTTAAAGTTTAGTGCACCATTGTCACATGGCACACGTTTTTCCTGCTGGTAGAGTAATAGAAACTTAGAAAGGGCCTTAAACGGTTAAAAGTACTATGGTGAAAAAATTAAAAATAAAACGGGACCACTACTTCCAGGCCCAGAACTAAGAAAATGTTTTTATGGTATATAGGTTTAAAAACTTGTCTTTATTCTGAACTTTGAATCCCACACACAGTGAATATTCATCAGTGAAAATTCATTTTTATTATTATTATTATTTCAATTTTATCCACTCTTGACTCAGATATGTACTTATTTTGCTGATTGCCCAAGTTAATGCCACTCGTCCGCATCCTGTTCTTAAAATGAGGCCACTGGGGGCGGCCGGAGTCATGGCTGCACGCTCCGTCTGGAGGAAGATTCCTCCCTCCTGGGGATGTGATTACGAAAAATATTGTAAAAGTTTATTTTTTCATAAATGTTTATGGAATTCCTCCACCTCCGCTGCAAACCCAGCTGCTGCTGACTGGGCAGGATGGTCTGAGATTGTTTCCATCCATGACCGTTTTATTTAAAAGTTTGAACTGAAGGCTGGCAGGTGATGTGTATGAACAAGTGTGACTGTGCCCCAGAGCTGTGGGTGATTAGGCTAATTGCTAAATGCTACCAGAGGCGAGAGACCAACGTGTTGAAACCTTATAGCTGTAATTAAAAGAACCAGTGTGTCCCCCAGGAGGAATTTCACTGATGGCAAAAATCAATTTCCTCCTCTTGCTTTCAGCTACAACACAATTACACCAGGCATTAATTTTAAAGACACCTTTTGTCCAGCAGCTTACTCTGGCTGGCACACACCTTATCTGTTGGGCGGCCGGAGTCGAGGGGGTCTTGTGTGAAACATTTGAGAACATTATCCCCAGAGAGTTGCATGTGGATGCAGACGTTTTGAGGTCCTATATTCTCTTAACCACAGACATGCTTGTCTCATCATGGGTCAGTGGGCTTTCTTCCCCCTTAATCCTTTTCCTCCAGCAGTGTTTCTACGAGGGCGGACCACAGCTGTGCCTGCAGTCGAGGGGGAGGTTAGGGGATAAGAACCGGAAGACCCTGACCACAAACTGTCCGCCTCGAGACCAACTCAACCATATGAACCGGGCCTGTTTATATAAGCACCTCCCGCCTGTGTTTACAGCTAGCACACATTTTTGTTTTACCACGTCTAAACTCCTCGGACGTTTATTTGGCTTCACTTGAACTGTGAGTGTTAGGGCTACATTAGCGGATGAAAGTAGCCGAGGCTGGCAGACTGGGAGCTCTAGTCTGACGGATCCTGAGGATTACACTGGGGCAGAGAGGTCGAAAAGCACAGTCGCTGACTTTCAACAAGTTCCTTGATAACATGGAGCATCTTCCTGTGGAAAAAAACAAAGTGGTTGCCTGAGCCGACACCTTGGAGAAGCATTATAACCACCTTCTTGGGCTGATTGCCATCAGTCCACAAATGAATCAAGCAGGAAGTGTCTGAGAGGTGGGGGCATGGATTACACTCTGCATGCTGGGAAAGAGCTTTCTGCTTAAGAGAGGATGAAGCACAAAAAGAAAAAGGGAAGTGCAAGGCAGGGAGAGACTCGAAGGATAGGGAGAGAAAGCTGGTTGACGGGCTGTTGGCTAATCCCCTAAAGCATCCATATATTGCCTCCACCTCCTCTCCCACTGCTTGTAAACTGTGAGGAATGTAGCATGTTGTCTTCTGTTCTTGTGCGTGTAGACGCCTCTGGTACGGAGAGATTTATATCCACAGACATTGCCCAAAGCATACCACATTGCTTTTTTAATTCTGGAGGCTTTGAAGCAGAGGCGGAGCTCCAAAGAAACAACCAGTATCAGAATTGTCCTCTCATTTGAGCCTGATTTATGTTTCCTAACCACATTAGAGAGCTGCCAAAGGCTGTTAGCCCTCTGTTGAGTTGGCATACAATAGATTCAGAAAATACAGTGTTAACATTGGGCTGCTTAATATTTTTCTCTCTGGCTGCCTTCTAAGCAATCTGTAAAATAAACATTTGTCTTGTGATATTCTTTTTCAAAAGAAAGAAAGAAATGTCTCTGTGGTGCTTTGAGCTCGTTAGGAATTCCTCTGAACTCCTTGGTTGGACTCAAGTTGGGGTTTCTTTGCTATAAACATAAAAAAGAATACTGGGAATGTATTCATAATTCAGTTTTATATAAAATACTCAAATGTTTGATTATATACCATACATTAGATTGAAAACCCTTGTAACCAATTGATCCCTGTCTCTGGAGGACAGCCACACTGTTTCTTCTTATTGCCTTCTCTTGTACTTATTTTGTAGGCCAGCCACTCTGTGATGAGAACTGCCTGTAATGACTAATGATAACGGCTTCAGCAAAAGCTCAGGGATCAGAAATGAGTGTTTTTGGCTACAGCACAGCAATCAGCAAGGCCAAAAAACAAAACAATATGTCCTCCTTCTGCTTTCACTTAGCATATCTAATCTTTGAATTTTGTCTTAGCCAGCCAGAGGCCTAAAGTGAAACACTAGATAAGACAGAGAGGCAGACATAGACATCAGGATTACTTAACTGTTCATAAGAGCCACATGAATTAACTTAAGCGCCCAGAAAGCCAGTCAACCGTTCAAGTATTCTAACAATGCTAGCTGGTGGGAAGATGTGATTATGAGATGTGATCAAAGAAGCTACTGAAGAAAGTTACTAAAGATCGAAAACTGAACCAAATTTAAATTTGGCTGATCACCAGCTCAAGATCATCTTCACACCCACCTCTGGACCCTTTTCAATGTGGCTGCTATGTTTAGATCTCGTCATAGAAGTCCTTGTATGACCTCTGTGTTATTTGATGGATCTCTTTCAACTCAATTTTTATTTTTAGAAACATCGTAGTCTAAATCTATATTAATAGTCTCCACTTAGGGGATGAATTCCTGGTTCAAAATGTTGCAATCCACTTGTCATGCATTGCTTTACAGCTAGATGCTTCTGGACATTCCTACCTCTTCATTGCCTAGGTAACCATCTAATGTATTGACCATGAGGTCATATCATCATATCGTTGATGACTTGAACTGGAAATTGGCAAAATAACTTAAACATTCTTTAATACACACTTTCTAATAAAAGCCTTCAAAGATTTTAAGTGATGTTAAATTCAGTTTAAATGCTTTCTGTCATTTCACATAAAGCACACAATGCTAGGGTTTTTGACCTCTCGACGACCAAATCACTTGTTTTGATGTTGAACTGACATCAGTCTGTTTACTTGAAAAATTTACATTTTTAAAATCTTCTATTTCCATTGCACTTTTGGCCTTTAAAGTAGCATCAGAAGTCTTGAATTTAACTTGTTTCTGCTTGTAGTCACTTGGTTGAAACACATACTGGAGCTATCAGGTATGAAATCTAAACAGGTATAAGCCGATCCTGCAGACGATGAAGCTATAAATCTGGAAATAAAGGCTGTAAATTGAAAGTCTTTCCGGGACAGAAACAATATCGGCGTCTCTTGAAGTCATTCTTGGAGGACAGCAGTGAGTTCCTGATAGTGTGCCACTATAGACCCTGACAGGAAAATAAACACTGGGACTTGGTCAATAGGCCTTCCTGTAAGCTTGTTGCTTGCAGGCCTTCTCAAGTATCAGGGAAGGCATTATTGATATGTTACAAAATGTTACTGTAGATGACAACTGATAAGAGTCGATTCCCTCTCCTCAGTGGGGATATATACTTTGGTCTGTTAAAAATGAAACCCGTGACATGTTTGGTGGCTTTCAGACCCAGGGGAGGTGCTTTTTTGTATGTGTAGCCATGTAATTCGATCTACAGCACCTCTTTAAATAGGACAGATAACACAAGGTTGAATTATTGCTGCCAGCTTAACTTGCCTCCTTCAAAGAATAATTCAGGAAGAATTGTGAGGAACTGCATTTTTCTTTTTTTGGTTGAGTACTTCAAACATCACAAGATGAATTCTGTGATTCTTTCAACCAAGGTGGAGGGCCAAGGAGTTGAACCCCAAGGGGGGTACGGGGTATAGCATGAATGGAGTCATCCCTGCATAACTCTGGCCAGTGAGTGCCCCCACCCCCTCCTCCACCTCTGAGCTGTTCGGTGGAACCACAGCAGTGTAAGAGCCTCATTTAGGAGCACAGAAAGAAAGGCAGAAATCTCTTTCTCAGGAAGATTAGTGGCTGTCCCTTTGGAGTAGCCCTGTGGACGGGGAGGGATGGGGGGAGGTCTATTTTTCTCTGGGACATTTTTCTCTGCCAGGGAGGGCCATGACCCACTCCAGAGCACCATCCAGAGAAAGGCCCCGTGCATAAGGCAGAGACCTCAGCAGAGACCCTTCAGACTCAAGTTCTAACTCAGACTTACCCAATGATAACCATGATTAACACCCAGTTCCTTATCGCAAATCCACCCTCCACTCCCAGAAAGACTAATTATACTACACACCATGTCTTCATCCATCTATGCTATGCTTTCTGTACCTTTACGTGTAAAACAGCTTATCACATGGGTGGTAACCTCTAAGGTACTACAGCCCTTGTGGAGACCAGAAACCAGTCTTGAACTTTTGGTGACAATTTTGGACTTTAATGTCAAGATACAAAGATCTTGACATTAAAGATCTTTGTAACTTCTAGCGTCTGAAACTGTGTTCAGCATAGGGCTAAAAAGCAAGAGATTCACCAGCCAACAGTTTAAGAGATTCACCTGCTGACAGTTACCTGAACCAGAATGAAATTTTCTCACTCCAATAAAATAGACTCAAACTCCCTGACAGTAATCTTCAGCAGATTATACCAGGAAAACGTGGCAGCATATTGAAAATCTTTAAGATGCAGAGTAAAAGTAATATTTTACCCTATTTCATTTCAGCTGTGTACACGTGGTCTCCCGCATTTTAAAATCTAGAAGAAAAATTGCAGATGTAATTTTTTTTAATATATGTTCCATTTTTAGCCTTCAGAAAGTTACTCATAGTTACCCTATAAAAGGCCCCATGGAGTTACAATCATGTACCCGTAGGAACAGAAACAGACTTTTATTGGATTTCTGTTTCAGAGATATTTCGAGTTAGAGTAGCAAGACTTATTTCTGATGTATTTTCATGAGGAAAGACTGGAAGAAGTGATTTAATGCTCAGATGCAGTAAGGGCTCTCGAAAGTGAGGTCATTTTTCTCCTATTGGCACCCTCCTTAGATACATCAGTGCTGAGAATAACTATCTGTGGACATTACGTTTTATATGCTGAGGATCATCGATCTTTGCAAAGGCTTCACAAGCCTCAGGCAAATTCTAAGAAAGATGAAGACAACACCGTGGTTAGGCAGAAATAATCAGCATTACCCAGCTTGGCTGCTCCACTGGCCTCGTACAGTCAACACAAAAATGAGCGATGGTGGAAAAATTCTCTCTGGCAAACTTTTTTCTGAATATAACGGGAGTCGTAAAACAACTCTGGCAGATCTGTGTTTGAAACAGTCACTCTTCGTCAGTCGAGGTCAGAGGAGAGTAGCACATCTGAGCACATGTACACTTTAGTGCGAAGTGGGGAGGGGGCGTATCAATCACAGGTTTCCCTTTGAAATTGTGAGATGTTTAACAGTCCTGGAAGCGGGCACCTAATCTGAACACATGTTACTCTGACATGCTGAAGCACAAGCCAACACACACTCGTAAATCCCGGGGCCTGGGAATCAGGTTGCAGGAGGCGAATCTGTGGAAGCACGCCCTGCACCGAGACAGATGCAGGCTGTCACACAGAATGTGGGTGCCCATTTAAAACCATTAACAAGACCCTGAGAAACAAGTCTGATTCTTATCATATGGACACAATCTGATCTGGGCTTTTGTGCCAGCATCCCCCTTTTCCTTTATCCTCCGTTATCCCACTTCTTCTTTCCCCTTGGATCCTAACACACTCTCTTTATTAGAAACCAGACACAAACTGCCATTATGTTTCCACACTCAGAGACACAGACAAGTTCAACAGGGCAAGGCAAGTCTCCATGAAACACAAGCAAAGATATGAGATTCGTGACCAGCTGACAGAAGGGATTATGAAAAACAAGATGTTCTCGGGATGTTTCTCCTTGAGTTACACTATTCCATTGTAGAGTTATATTTTCATAAATAACCTCACCGCATATGGACTATGCAGGGGACCATTTGGTGTCACCGTTAAAGCTCAGAGTAATCATCATTTTTCAGCTTGCTGGGATACTGTTTTAAAGTGAAAGAAAACAGAGCAAAGCAAGGCTCCTAAACAGTCTGCCGGCTGATAAACCTGCGAATTACCACAACAAGAAAGCTGTAGCTCTTTTAAAACTGAACCGTTATCCTTGTGCATCCAATAGTGTCACAGGCAGTGAGTGAAGGTACTCACTCTAAAACACACAATGTGCTGTCATGGTATTGTGGAAGACTGGCGGTATGTTATGTCCTGTGATGAGACCATGTCGGTAATTTTACTTTAAAAAGTGTTTCCATTTTGATGTTCCCAAGAGGAAGAAAATCTTTAAGAAGAGTGGATCTGAACCCAAACCTAATCCTCACACCCACTCGGTCAATGGAAATCCATCTGGGGTTAGGAGTAGGACTTGGGTACTTTTAAATGTAGTTTGAGTACTTAAAAATTCCATTTCATATATGAGTAAGCAGAACAAACGAGGACCGAAAAGTTTACCAGTACAAAACTACTTGATTTATTCACAACCGTCCTATATTCTTTGTTTGGATCTGCATACTAATATAAGAAACAAAAAGGAGGCGTAATCCAAATTGAAAGCAAAAGCCTTAAAACTATCTAATGACATACTAATGTCCTACTTTAAAGGTTCCCCTGTGTGACAAAGTGAGCTTTGTGATGGCAGGGCATCAGGCACTTCATTAAACAGTAAAACAACTTGAATGGTACGTTGCTGCAGTGGCCTCTCACTCGATGCCAGAGCATCTTTCTGAGGGGGTTCAGTGTCCACCAGCCGGCGTTAGTAATTTATAACACTTGTACCTCAGAGGCCCCAACAAGGTCCTCCAACCTCGTTATGATGAGTTTTCATCACACACTCGCTAATGAAAACATGAGCTCTCATCTTTTAATTATGAGACGAAGTCTTGGACACCCTGCACCCTCACTGTTACCTCACAAGCACAAATAACCCCTGATGGTTGCAGCCTGCTGCTTTTCAGTGGGGCAAGGTTATGAAAATTCAACCCCCACAGCCTCTGTGACACACAATGGTCACAACTGTGTAAACGAGTGAATAATTCATGTCATGGCAAGTGCGATATTTTCTTATCGCTGGTTTGAAAAACTTTTGGACGCTTTGTGGAGGTGCCAGAGAGGATGCACTGAAACGCCCTAGTTTCTCACCACGCATCCCTAAACAATTAATGCTCATGGCTCCTCTCGTGGCAGGCCACCAAGCCCATCATTAAGCAGAAATAGCGCTAACGCCACAATGTCATACGACATCTTGTTAGCATTTCAAAGGTGCTTCCCTCCTCCCTCCTCTTTATCCGCGGCCTCTGATACACCATGTCGTCCACTGCTGTGCCAGCCTTTTTTAGTAATTCATGAAATTTACACCCAGGAGGTGAGAACAAGGTCTTTCGACCTCATTATAACATTTTTTCATCACCCATTCTCTGACATCTCTGAAATACACAGCCCCCATCTTTGAGTATTTTCATGTGCCACCCAGCTACTTAGTGAGCATCAGTTCACTGCAGTGCAGAGTGCAGAAACCTAAAGACAAAGGTCCAGATTCTGGTGTTTGAAGGCGTCAAAGAGAAGCTGATTTTTTTTTTTTTTTTAACAAATTACTTTAATAAGTATTATGTCAAAGCTCTAATGTGTCATGTCTTCTGCTGTACTTCCACCTCACAATGAGGAAAGAGTGAAAGGATAAGGCTGTACCTCTGGTCAGAGTGGTGGGCGAGGGTTTCTTCGGGAGCTCTGAGAAGCTGCTTCCATCCAGACCAGAACTCTTACACTCCTTCTTGTCAGTGGCTGTTGGAGCTGAAGTTTCCATGCTGCTCTTCAATTTCCGTCACAAGCTGCAGAGGCAAGACACACATAAGGACATAAGGTCAAAAAACTGATCCAGGAAAACATCATGTGGTGAAGGAAGTACTGAGCTGAACTCAATGTCCTGCAGATGCAAAAACAGCATAATAATAATAATAATAATAATAATATAGAAAAATCAGACAGTTGTTTTTTGTTTTTATGAATGTATTAGTGTTCTGTCACGCTGGGAATTGAACTAAAAAAAAACAAATTTCTTGCATTGAAACATATTTAAACATTGTCCTTTTCATCTAAGGAGCGAAAAAGATTCTCATCATTCACACCAGTTCTCAAACTTCAGAAACTCAAACTAATTCACATTTATCTGTTTTCAATTATTAACATTAACAGTAACAAAAAATAAAAGAAAAAAAAAACTGACCCCTTACAGTGGTCCCATACCCCAACAGAGGGGCCCACCCCACAGTTTGAGAACCACTAGACTAACAAAAACAGAGCTTAGTTTAACAAAGCACAAATGTTTCCATTCCCAAGCCAAACAAATTTCAACAATCTTTAAGCTACAAAATACAATTTAAGTTGGAAAAAGACCCGACTTTAAAATCTGGAGATTGTAGAATTGCACAGATGGGCTTTCAGAAAGGCAAACATTAAATAAGTAAATTACTCTCACTACAATTACTGCTGCCATAACAGACCGCACAGGAAGTTAAGAGAGATGAATTTCTTTTCATACTGAACTAACAAAAACTGTCTTACTATAGTGTTTGTAGCATCTCTCCGTAGGTGTGCATGAGTGTTTATTGGGTCAGTGTAA
>VOQK01012905.1:5267-18397 GCA_015052645.1 Benitochromis conjunctus
CCTTTTTTAACTTTTTTTTTTTTTTTGTTTTTTTTGGGGGGGGGGGGGTTGTGTCTGTTTTTGTCCCTTAAACCTTTAGCACAGATGATAAAATCTGCCATCTGTTAAACATTTATCTGATCTGTGGATGCAAACGCCCTCAGAGATGAAAGGCTGCTCTCCAGCATCATAATCACCAGTTTCATCAGTTTTTAAATGGGACATTTACGATGGAGCGACGGACAACTTCAGCCCTATGTCACTCAAATTGAATTTTAAATAGCACCAAATAAGCCTTTTTGCTTTAAGCTGTATGGTAAAGCCAGCTGCACTCAGGGAAAAATTCCATGCTCATATTACATCATGGATATTAGCAACAAGTGGCTATCATGACCGAGCCTCTTCAGTTGTGCAATGCCATGATGCTATGTGGCTTTAGATACAGTGTAATGTGATATTATGTAATGACTGAAGATTGATTGATGTGATTAACACACAGATGTATCCTTTTACAGGTGGTCGCATACACGTTTATACATGTCCATTTTTACTACAAAAGGCCAACATCAGCATTGCTACAGACCAAGTACTGACAAGGCATTATTACATGAGGTTATGGCTCTTTTGTTCAATCTCTTTTTAGCTCTCAGGACATTTTTGAAGCAGCTGGCATGCAAAACAATTAAATTTGTATCGCCAGCTAGCTGTTGATCTGATGAGCATAATGTTTATTTTACTCTTAAGAGCTGGAGATATTTTTACATGAGAAAAAAACCCTCCCACTCTTCTTTAAACATGAAGTTGAAATGTAAAGTGTAATGTGTGAAACCGAGTCCCACATGGTGACCTCATGTCCTTTGAGACATTAAGCCACATAATGTGCAATGATTTTACTTCATATCCATATACCTAAAGAACTAAACCACATGCTCCAGATTTACATGTGTGCAGTTATGGGTGTATATCTGTGTAAGGCCTATGCATAGGATTCACTGTGCTGTATTTATATATTTACTCACTGAGTAATTTTACACCTTAAGGACGGTTGAACCGCTGCTGCATGATTTTTTGCAGAGTAGAAACATAGAAGAGTGGTTGCTTGTTTTCCAAACAGTTCTTGGGACAGATGCTCACTGACCAGGAGAGACAAATTTACAACCAGTGCATGTGTGTGTGTGCTGGTGTGTGTGTGTGTCCTGGTGTGTGTGTGTGTGTGTGCTGGCGTGTGTGTGTGTGCGTGTTGGGGTTTGTTGGTGGAAGGAGGACAATTAGGGTAATCAAGTGTAGGAAAAGAGAAGGAAAGGTGGGAGGGAACCAGTAGTTATTTTTGAGAAACATTGCATGATGTATTTTGAAGTGGGATAATGTGTTCAAAGTTAAAAACATATCAGCCAGAAGTGCGAATAAACACTGAATACAAATACAAAGCCTCTCATTTTAAAACATATGTCAAATATGTGCATATTTCTTATATAATCTTTTTCAGTAAACTACAAAACCCAATACGGACTTGTTGTGTTCTTGTGGGTTCGTAATAGCAGAGACGGTGAAACATTGAAGAGTTGAACAGTATCAACTTGTATGTGCAGGCCCATGCCGATTACTTTTTAAAAATATTATTTTGATATTAGAGAGATGTAGTAATGTGTAAAAGTCCTGAGCTAACCCCCATTTTATATGTTTCGCTAGTAAAAAGTATTTGCAGTCATTTATTAAAACATGCAAACATACATGGAAATACAGTTTATAACATAAAAACACAGCTTGTGCAATTCTAATGATCTTAACAGTCAATGACCATCTTCATCAACACAGTCTGAGTTCTCATATTTAACCTTATCTGTCATTTCTTTAAGTAGTCTTCAGGAAGAGTTCTCCAGGCTTCTTGAAGGACATTCAAAGCTATTCTTTGGATGTCGGCTGCCTTTTGTTTTGTTCTCTGACAAGATGATCCCATACTGCTTCAATAACGTTCAGGTCTCAGTCTGGGGAGGCCAATCGATGACTTATATGTGTTTGTGATCATTGTCATGCTGAAAAATGAAGCTAATCAGACACATTCCAGATGTTGCTGCAGGGTTATCAAAACCGGATTATCCTTTTCTGCATTCCATCAATTCTGGCAAGATCTCCAAAACCACTGGCTGAAATGACCTAAACCATGACAGAGCCTCCACCGTGTCTGTCGACATTTACTGTTCAGAACAATAACTCAAGACTACTTTGAAAATTGGCTTCCTTGAAGCAAAATACAAAGAGCCTAGGTGTGGGTCAAGACTTTTGCACAGTGGTGTATGGCATCAAGGTTAGTCACAGACCTGAGTTGGTTCAGGTCATTGGATTATTTCATATAAACCTGGAGATGACAAGGCTGAACTTGAGCCATATTTACGTTTTAATAATCAAGTAAATGATAATAGTGTATTCTATGTACCACTAGATTTTCCAAGAAGTTGACTAATGAAATTATCTACTAGTCACTTCAGCTCTATGGAAAAGTGTGTTTGCTCTCAGGTAAGTGCTCAAATTAACTCACAGGAGTGTGTGAAGCAGACTTTTTCAGTAGAAATCTTGTTATAGTTTGTAACTCAAACACATGGATCCTTAAAGCTTAATAAAGCTGTTGACTTTTTAATTATTTGTTCAGCATACCCTGATAGCTGAATTCTAATAACTTTATTCCTGTATTATTACCAACTGTACCCACTTTGTGGTTTACCCATGCACCTCAGCACCACCCACAGTATGAACCAATGCAAGCCCAACACCTCCCAGTGGATTTCTCCCTCCCACTCCCAACCACACATCACTGTATGGCTTCTGTCCGCCCCACTTTTCCCTCCTTTCTATTTGTGCATGCATATATTTGTCACAGTCTCACACTCTACGCATGTGGGCATAGATATTTCTGAAATCACCTGCCCTGTCCGGCCGTGTGTCTTGAACAGCCATGAACTCTTTCTGGGTCTTGTAATTTTCCATTCTAACCAGCTGATACCAGGATAGGTCATGTTCTGAAGGCTTGTGCTAAGCCATTTTGGATGCGGCCCTTTCATCTCAGCTGTCTTTTAGTGTTCAGTGTTGAGGTGATTCAGCTGCTGATCTGCTGTGCTGCTGCACGCACCCTGGTGTTTATGCCTATCTTTACATTAAATGACAGAGAATTCAGGTGATGCAACAACGTTTTTTATCTGGATAATTTCATAATAACAAAGCACAGTAAGTAACACACATCCATTATTTATGCATTCTATGTGGATTTAAACTTGCCATTGCGTCAGTCTTGCTAATGAATTGCTAACACCTGGGCGTACTGATGAAGCATTTTAAAAGGTCAGGCACAGTTAGTCTTCACCTCAGTGCTAAATATGCCAGTTGAATGACTTTAATGTAAAAGAGCATCAGTAGGAAATTTAGTGTCTGCATTAGTATTTTATTATACATCTGACGTAGTGATGGGAGAATGACAAGTGAGGGTAAAGATAATGCATTAATGTTGGATTACATAATGCATTGTCTCACTGCTTTGTTTTCAATGGCTGGTAAGGAGTAGTGATATAACCTCGGACAACATGACAACAAGCGCTTTCCCTCTTTGCTGCGGTCCCTGATAAATTCAGTTTTTTTCTAGCCTAATTGAATTCTTTCCTTATATAATTTTCCGCACAGAGTAGTGTGTTTCCACACATATTTGCTCAGCATAAACTACTTTAATTTTGTGTAGACTGTTACATATCAGGATGATGCTTCAACTGATAATTGGTTTAGTTTATCATATTACTTCTTCTCTTTATAACAAGACAGAAAAGCCTCCGCTGGACAGCAGCGAGGGCAGAACCTGGATGGAAGAAGGCCAGTCTCAAACTCAGCTCAGAGCTGTGGATGGTCCTGACGGAGCTGCGATGGACGATGAAGACCGTCCAGCATGGGATTCTAAGATCCAGTATGTGTTAGCCCAGGTGGGCTTCAGCGTGGGCTTAGGGAATGTGTGGAGGTTTCCATACCTCTGCCACCAAAATGGAGGAGGTGAGTGTTAAGAGAAGATTCACTCACAGGTTTAGAGTGATTAACTTAGTAGTTGTTTTGGTGCCAAAGCGATGCAACACATAAAAAGAACTAAAATACTTGAATAAAAGGGAATTTAATATAAATGAACTGCAAGGTTTCCTAATGCTAAAAACAGATGGGTGACACTTTCTAATTCAACTTGGTAATAAAGCAGTAATATTGGGGTAATAAGGTGGAAACAGGCTCAAGTATGTTACTGCCACTAAATTACAAGGTAACACCCAAGTAATTATTTTGTATCAAAAATCTTTATAGATGCGTAATATTACATTGAAATTTATACAATTGGGTAATAACAGATCAGAAACTAGGGGTAAAAACTTGGAAACAAATGTATGCATATGAGGTCAAACTAATTAGTAATTAACATAGTAATATATTAGTAACAATATGCTATCCTGCTAGTAATAAAATGGTAATATCTGCTTTTGAATTTTCATATGCATAACAAAACTGTTATTTATATTGCATTACTGGAAAGTAAACAGTTTATATATAGCAATATAGGCTGAATGATAGTTTAATTTCAAACCATAGTTCACAAAGGATTTATTAATGAGCAAGAAGCTGTTGCGCCATAAACATGAACTAATCACACCATGAAGGGAAGCAAAAACAATAAATGACCATACTTTAACATCCTGACCATACGACAGTTCACCTTAAATGTTTTTACCGATAAAAATGACTTGAAAATGAATTTGAGTCTACATTAATTATAACATTCAGTTTTCAAACCGCTTTAATTAACTTAGTAAGGATCATCTTTGGTTAAAAGTTATTGGGAAACCTGTTCAACTAACATGACACAATAAAGCAACCGTCATTAATGTACAGCTGTTCCAGCAAAATAAGTAAAATAATGTACGTTTAAGTCACAATTGTTGACAAATAATATGTATAACATAGACTTTTGTTCTTTTCATTCTGTAACTGAACACAACTCACACTGTGGCCTGGGAGACAATGTGACCTCCTTAGTAACGTGTATATCCTTTTTTAGCAGCAGCAGCCTCCAGATTATGTTTCCTGTATCTGCTTGTGAGATTTAAACAATAATGTGGATGAATTAGGGCTTATTCCTCCAAAAAGTGATTCATATTCATATTTTTGATGAAGGCCACAAGTACAAACATGTTAGTCAAGTAATAAAGTTGTTTTATGTACTAAAGGCGTGACTGGAGTTTAAACATTTAGTAATGATTCAGCAAGACATCACTTCCTTCCACATGAGGTTAATTTGCGGTCAAGAGTCCAATTTGTACAAAACATGAATTTTGGTTGTTGGCTTATGTGTGGAATTTGTGTTATTATTGACTCACTCAAGCTGTCTTAAGCTCCAAATCATGGGCTGGTGGCCTGATATATATATTAAATTCATTCCTCTGTCAGTGAAGTACCTGAAGTATCCAAGCAGCCACAAACCACGATGCTACCTCCACCGTGCTTCAAAGTTGAGCTGAGAATCAGTGTCAGTTTTTAAAAAGTCAAGAACAGTTTTTTTCTTATGTGTTTAGTTAGACTGTGTTTGCCTGTAACATGTGCAAATGCAAAGGTTTTTTCCCCCTGGCACTACAGGTAACTTTGGGTTTGCCTTTAAAATATATGTCCTCCTTCATTCCTTCCAGGCGCCTTCATGCTGCTGTATGTTTTTCTTTTGGTGATTGTGGGAGTTCCACTGTTTTTTATGGAGCTGGCTGCTGGCCAAAGCATTCGACAGGGCAGCATCGGTGTATGGAAGCACATCTCTCCAAAGCTGGGAGGGATCGGCTATTCCAGCTGCATGGTGAGCATATTCTTTTCTTTTTTTTCTGTCTGAGACCTTTTTCTGTTTTTCGCTCATGTACCTATGTATTCTGATAGGGCTGCTGTTGTTTGACAGCTGGCTTGCTTTTTCCAAGTCTGGGTTTTAAAAGTAGCACCGGGGTCACTATTTTTAATCTCTTCACCTTCGTTTATCTGGCCCCAATCTTACGTCATGTGTCACCGCCTTTATCACCTTTCTGTAAACACTTTAGCCATGCTGCATGTGTGTGTATATACTCACACACACTCATGCTGTAACACGAGAAAGGTAGTGTGCTGTATGTCTGTGCTGGCAGCTGGTTGCGTAACAGGTTGGGAAAAACACCCGAGTACCCATGAACAATTTTGTCCGTACACACAACAGAAATGTACAACTGGATAGCTTGTGCTTTTTCTGAAACGTGTTTATTTTTCTATAAAGAAACCTAACCTCTGTTTGTCATAGTCAAGGTCAATGTCGAATCTTATGGCTACATTCCCTGGGTTAGTCATTACTTGTAGGCTACACATATTTAAAAAAAAATCACAGTATTACACTGAAGCTGCAAACAATCTGCAACATAGTTTAACTAATAAGTCATAATATTGATTATTTATTGACATAAATCCTGTCATCTTCCCCAGGTCTGTTTTTATGTGGCTTTGTACTATAATGTTATCATTGCGTGGAGCCTGTTCTACATGGGTAACTCTTTTCAGTATCCTCTGCCATGGGAGAAGTGTCCAACAAATGTAACCTCCAATGACACAGGTAATCACATAACCGAGTGAAATGAAGTGATGTCCGATGAAGCCTACAGTGTTTTCTTTTCTCAATCAACAGTGAAAGAATGCGCAGGCAGCTCCCCAACGTCGTATTTCTGGTTTCGGAAAGCTCTTAACATCACAAATTCCATTGAAGAATCTGGAGAGTTTAACCCCATCATGACAGGCTGTTTATTGGCTGCTTGGGCAATTGTTTCCTTGGCAATGATAAAGGGCATCAAGTCTTCTGCAAAGGTACGTGAACACCAGTCCCACCTTTAGCACACACAATGTTTGCTTTAATGTAAGCTGCAGCTTGCCCCTTTTCTTTCTCTCAGTTCAGATACTTACATTAGTACACTTGCATATACAGTATGTCAATATATTCACTGTGCTTACTTGACTTTACGGCTTGTCTGAAATGTATTTCATGGAAATGTTGTGTTAATTAATGCATTTTCAAATATTCTAAACTTTATGAGTATCTGACAATACTATAATCTTCTGCAGTGATTATAACATTTTAATACACATTAACACCAAGAAACACACATGCAACATCAAAGGCTGGGAAAAAGTTGCTGCTGTTAGCTAGCCATCTTAAAAAATCAACACCTGCGCTGACAACACATTTTCCAAAACGAACAGAAGCATTTTTAGTGGGACACAGCGGCTCAGGTGGTAGAGCAGATTGTCTACAAATCAAAATGTTGGTAGCTCTTTCAAATATTGCACTCACCCAGCAAACATTTTGACATTGAATAACTGACAACCTTTTCTCAATGTCTAGTCATGGTAGAAAAATAGCTCCAAAATGAAAATTGAACCTGCGTCGTTTACCACAACGATGGTTCAAGTTACATCTTCAGGATGCCTAGGCATCCTTAATTTTCTAGTAGTACCACATTTGTGTTCAAGAATTATCTACTTTCACTTTATAGAATGGAATAAAATAAACAAATTTAAAAAAGATAACACACCTCTGCGGTGATTGGGAGGAACGGCCTGCCTGACCTGAACCCAAGCAGTGTTTTGTTGTTGGACTTCTGTGTAAACCACAGTTTGGCCATAACAAACACCATGTTCGAACCTAAGTGTGTCCATAAGTGCAGTTGGCACCAGGACGCTCTAGGCCGCAGATCGAGGATCGAGTATTTAATTGTATTACTAGACCTGCAGCCATATGTTTTGGATACTCAAGTAAAGAGAGTGGCTGAGCGCTGGGAACGCCTGGCAGAGGCCCCAGTCTGTGAGATCTTCAACTCACACCTCTGGCAGAGCTTCAACAGCATTCTGAGGGAGACTGGGGACATTGAATCTGAATGGACCAACTTGAATTTTTTTACATAATAGTGAATTGAGATTGAGAAAAACAAATGAGCATATTTTAAGAAATGTTAAACTTTTGAAATCATTATCCATTTCTTTTTCCAATCTTAGGTGATGTACTTTTCCTCCATTTTTCCCTATGCGGTGCTTTTTATTTTCCTGATCAGAGGATTACTGTTGGATGGTGCCTTGGAAGGAATCACTTACATGTTTTACCCTAAAGTAAGCAATATTCTCTCTCTTCCTTTTTCTTGACTTCTTTTCTTTCTTTATTTATATTTGACCGACAAAAGACAAACACCTCAGTGATTACTAAAAAATGTAATAGAACATTTTAAGCTTTAAAGAAAGAATTTAAAACTAAAGGTGCTTTCATTTTTTTTATATTTGCAGCTGGAAATCTGGGGTAATGTGCAGGTGTGGCGACAGGCTGCTACACAAGTGTTTTTTGCCCTCGGCCTGGGCTATGGTTCTGTTATCGCTTACTCCTCCTACAATCCAGTCCACAACAACTGCCACAGGGATGCGCTGATGGTCTCGTGCATCAACTTCATGACATCTGTCCTGGCCTCTCTAGTGGTTTTCATCGTGCTCGGTTTCCGTGCCAAGAACATTGCACTACGCTGCGTGGCTGAGTACGTATGTGTGCATGATTGAAATGGTAATTCAAATCCAACTGGCGAGCACTTTTAGATTGACAAACTCTCATAACAATCTTAACCCTTTCACGCATAGTGGTCACTACAGTGGACAGCTACTCAAAGACTGTTTTCTTATA
Source organism: Benitochromis conjunctus (assembly GCA_015052645.1). Classification (NCBI taxonomy): domain Eukaryota; kingdom Metazoa; phylum Chordata; class Actinopteri; order Cichliformes; family Cichlidae; genus Benitochromis; species Benitochromis conjunctus. Next base: position 13,972 of record VOQK01012905.1, read on the forward strand.
TTTGTGTCAGTGTTGATGGTATACTTGCACATAAACCACCACATTGGACACTAATGTGTCACTCCATACCCTGCCACCCACTGGTCTTTAATGTTACTATAGATGTATGACGTGTTTGTGTTTAACCTTTTCAGAAATCTCGGTGTATTAACGTCATTGGCGTCCGATGGATCTAACCAGCACTGGTGGCCATGGTTCAACATGACAGATGTAAGCTCTGTGACTTTACCTGAATACAGAGAGTGGTACCATCTCTACAGCTCCATGGTTGGCCCTAAAATCACTGACTGCAGTCTGGAGCAGGAGATGAATAAGGTAATCTTGAGATATTAACAGCAACAGCTTTGCTTCACAACATGATTTAAAAACAAGCAACTTGAGGTACGAAGTTTAAAAAGTCAACATGTCAAAGGTAAAAAAAAAACAACAACTAACTTTTGCAGTAGTTTAAGGGATCTAAGAAACTGGAACAAGTAACGTGTAAACGGTAACAAGATAGGACTACACATCCCTGAGCATGCATAAAGATTAGGACAACAGCTGAGATTTCTTATGTATATATGTTCTGTATTATAATACATTATAGGAAGAGGTATGTCCAATAATAAAGAGCAATCACTGGTATTAAACCAAGCTTCTAATGTGCTGCTTACAAAATGTTTTTTTGTTTTTTAATCCAAGTCTCTTTTAAAGACAACTTTGTATAAATGAAAGAACTGCAGGTGTCCTACGAGGCACAAGATACTGAATCGCTTACAAGAATCTAAGTTGAACATTTCAGTAACAATTGTATGTAGGCGAGCGCTGATGTTCCCAGGACCTACAAGGAATCTGGGAGGTGCTATAAAGTATCCATGCAGGCAAGACGATGAAAATGTATTGGACACTGTATCTTGCTGGTTTCTAGGAAAAACGAAAGCAAGCTGTGATCGAGGAAGGAAAGGAGAAACTAAAGAAACAGGACAAGATGTACAAAGAGTCATGCTATCTCACAGTGTTTATTTTATTTAAAAGGAAAGACCTATTCTCTGTGCTAAAGAGCATGTGATGCAAAAGGTGTGCAGGTAATTTACTTGTATAGATTAAGTCTAGAACGTGCATCACAGTTATACACATTTGTTGTCTGTTAGACTGAGTGGATCTGTTTTTTTCCCACTTATTCTTACTATCTTCCCCTCGTGTGCGTTCAGGGTGTCGAAGGGACAGGCCTGGCATTCATAGCATTCACTGAGGTGATGGCCTTCTTCCCAGCCAGCCCCTTCTGGTCCACCCTGTTTTTCCTCATGCTGCTCAACCTGGGCCTCAGCACCATGTTTGGAACCATGCAGGGCATCCTCACACCTCTCATGGACAATTTCAGCCTCTTGGGGCGCCACCGCACCCTACTCACAGGTACTGCACATCAGTTGGCACATGTTCAAACTCTGCTGGTGTATTTTACTGTTTTGTATTTTTTTTAATAAAACTACAGAAATGAGAAAAATGTTTCTCGTACTGCAGTGGTGTGGTATGTGAGATAAATGTAGTCTGCATTGTCTTTGAAGGACCTTTTAAGTGTTTTTTATCTTTTAGTGTCCAGCTGTGCTGTGGGGTTCATTATTGGATTATTGTTCACTCAGCGTTCTGGCAACTATTTTGTGACTATGTTTGATGACTACTCTGCAACCCTGCCTTTGATCATTGTGGTCATTTTTGAAACCATTAGTGTGGCGTGGGTTTATGGAACAGATCGGTAAGCAATGTTATCTCTGATTTTCGGGGGGGGGGTTGTCCTTATATATTGGTTTGAAAAGATGCATTTTAAGAAAAGCATTTTGATTATTGCAGCTTTCTGGATGATATTGAAGTAATGCTCAAATGGCGCCCTCCAGTGGTATACAAGTACCTTTGGAAATATGTGTGTTTGCTGGCGATGGTCAGTCTTCTGGCAGCCAGTTTGCTGCGCATGGCCTTCAAAGGGCCCACGTACACCGCCTGGAATCAAAGCACGGTGAGATGTTCGACTTCAACTTTCCATCAAATCACACTTCAAATAGCCAATTACTGTTTTAAAATATCAGGTGGTGTTTGCATAGCTCTTTTCTACTCTGAACACTCACAGTGATTTTTAACACAAGCCTTATTCACCCAAACGCACACGCTCATTCTGATAACTACATCAGGAGAAACTCAGGAGTCATTGTTTTTGGCCCGCAGACTGAACGGACTGGGATCAAACATCCCACCTCACAATCAGTAGACAACCTCCTGAGCCACAGTACACTCTATATGCATGTGTGTAACACACTGCAATTAGAGACAGTTTACATTATCACAGAAAGGACTTGCTGGAAAATGTTGTAGTTTTAGCAGAGTGTTCAAAAAAGTAGAAAAGAAACTTTTTGTATCGACTCTGATGATCTCCCAGACCTTCAGTGCGACCACCATTTGCATGTTTTGGATTCTCATTTCCTTTATTATGGTGCTCAACAAATGGAAAGTGGCTAATGTATACTGATATTAGGAGAGTCACTTGGTCGGACAATAATATTAACCTTATGAATCCTGAACTGGAGTGTTTATATTTATTCTTCAAACTGAAGAAGCTTCCTGGATGAGAGGTGAAACATCTTCAAGAAACGTAAACAAGTCCAGTCGCTTTTCTTTCCAAGCTCCTTAGACGTTTATATTTCTTATAAATTAAAAGAAAAAAAATATCCATTTGTGTATATATACGTTTTAATTAGTATAATTTTTGCTACATATGGCATTTTTGTGCAGTTTATTCAGGTTTCACGGGGAGAACAAATACACTGATGATGTGGAGGTCTCAAAAACTCCTCTGACATTACAGCATTAAACCTCATCACTTCACCCTTTAAATCTTTTTGACTGCCTGTATGTTTAGGATTGTTGTCTTGTTGACTGGTGACATATTTTCCAGTAAGCGTTGATTCTGAAGCTTTCATTAGTAACTGTGCAGTGGTTACACTCACACCAAGAAGCAATCCACTTATGTCTGGACTTCATCTGCCGTGACATAACACAACAATATCTCTGCAGTTTTTCTTCATAAGACTAATAAATAATTCGAATTCTGCAGCGATTCATTTGTTTCTAAAGAAAATCCTGTTAGGCATTTGTTGTAGCATCCACCTGCTTATCTGTTAACTGCACTTCTATGCTTTTAGTAACAACTTGCTTAACCACCTCTTATCTTTTTAATTGTATAGCTCCTTTAAATCTCACAAGTAAAACATTTATCTAACAGTCAAATGTAATTCTGCCGTGTTTGTCACTCTTAAGCTCTGTGTCTCTGCCTCTTCAGGCTTCTGAGATGACTCTCGAGTACCCTAGCTGGGCTCTGGCTATGATCATCATGCTTATAGTATTTGCCAGCTTGCCTGTACCCATCGGCTACATCTATTCCTTAGTGAAGAAACGCTGGGTCCATAGCACTTCCTCCCAGGTTGAAGTCGGCCAGGAAATGCATCGTGAGTTGTACACCAAGTGCAGCTCTACTGAGCAGCAGGACTCCCGTTCCCATCCAGTCCACTTCGAGGTTCATCCCAGGCCTGCCTTCCTGTCGGTGAGCAACGAACATTACCGGCTCCTTTCTCAGCAGGAAGACGAGGAGGAGGAGCAAGACACGGGGGTGTGAGCATGGTGGTCAGAAGGAAGTTGTTTGAAAAAGGACAAAGCACAAATATAAAGAAAAGAACAAAGACAAAAAACTAAAGCAAGTAGAGCCATGAACAGCGTTATCCTTAGATGTTATGTCTTTATAGTCAGTAAACCTTTGAAAAGTTGTTTTAACTATGTATTTATATTGCATCATCCTCCTAGTGCCTCACTACATTTGTTTTCTGAACCAGCTTTGCTGTTCAGAAGATAAAAACAGTTGTACGTAAACAATAAAATGAAAGGTTGTGTTTGTGAGACAGTTTATGAAAGGATTTAAAGCAGGAAACGTATCCAACACGTTGGTGACAGTCGTCACTTTCATGTCTGGTGAATGCAGCAGCTCATAAAAATACTTATGGGATCTTTTTTTAGCTGAAGGACTAATACGTATTTGCATGAAAACATTCTGCCTTGAGTAACTGTGATGTGTTTGCGTGTGTGTGTGCGTGTGTGCGCGCGTGTGTGTGTGTGTGTGTGTGTGTGTGTGTGTGTGCAAGTGTTTGAATGTTTCTGTAATGATTCAGGCTGGTTTTGAAATGTGACAGGTTTTTTTTGGTTTTGGTTATTTTTGTATTTGTATAATTTTACCTCATAAGAACACAGCAATGTTTTTACATGTGTTCACAAAAAATGTGCAGTGTAGCAGTATTTTTACTGTATTTTAATAAACCTCTAGGTGGCAGCAGCCTGATTCTTTGCCTTATTATGATCCACAGACATTCATTTTTTTGGTTAAGAAATGACTAACTAAACATGGGTGGGT
>VOQK01012909.1:15832-30849 GCA_015052645.1 Benitochromis conjunctus
TATGTTATTTTTTTTTTTTTTTTTTATTTATTTTTTAAAAAAAAAAAAAAAAACATTTTGGATTTTTTTTTTTTTTTTTTTTTTTTTTGGATTTTTTTTTTTTTTTTTTTTTTTTTTTTTTTTTTAAAATTAACGATGATCACCAGAGTGTTGTGATTTGATTATTTTCCTCCTATGCAAAACTGAAGTCTGTTGGAGCTTCTGCTAGTTATTCACAATGTGTTGTCTGTATGTGTATGGAAACAGTAAAGTTTTGGCAGTGACGTGTGACAAATGGTGCTAAGACCCCTCTCAGCTATCCATTGGTCAGTCGGTGTATCCATCTGTTTATCCATATGCTTGAAAACATTTTTGATAAAAGTCTTGAAATTTTAGGCTATATAGACTTGTGTTCAACTGTCAGTCTTTTTCAGCATCAGTCTGTGGAGCTTCACAGATGGCCTATATCTTTTTCTCACCAGATAACGGCATAAGAATGTGACATAACCGCAATGTGCCAAGATTTACATTTTAAAAAAAAATATAGAATGTACAGAATATTTTAGCAAGTGCATCTAGCAAGTTTTCAGTCTGATCTTTTTAATAATCCAAAAGCTTCTCCACTGCTTAATTTATACAGCGACATTTCAGGAAAGTCTCTATCTTTATTAATTTGTTTATTAAACAAAACTTCAAGGAACGACTGATTTTTAGCCACGGGAAGGGCATCGCTCTAAAGTTAGACATCAGAGATGTTTCCACATGAACTTCCTCTATATTAAGAAACCGAAATTATGCAGGCAGAACTGCTGGTCATCTTTTATGCTGTTGAAAAACAAGCAACAGCACATCATAATGTGGAATTCTTGTCACTTTGAGTAATTATTTTACTGTTTATACTGAAAATCAGCAGGCGTGTTGGATACTGACCCAGTGAAAATATTTTATGGAGTCCCAACAAAATACAGAAAAATACTAGTTACCAGCTTTGTTTTCGTTGCTAATAACTCCCCCCGGACAACCAATTGCTGGCAGTCCCGATGTCTTTTGATGGATGTGTCTAATACAAATACTTTTAAGTAAGAAGTAGACATGTTGTGATCAGCAAGGCAATATGATGGAGGATGTTAGGTCAGAGTCTGTCTGAAAAAATAAATAGAAAAACAATGAAATGACTAAGACTAGAAAGGACATTCATGGATTTATAGAATAGGGTAAATCATTATTTGAATTTTAAGTTTCCTCATTTATTACTTTTTATACAAAGTCTACTGATGATCTCTTTTCCCATTAAAATTTCCCTTTTAATTATTTATATTCTCATTTATATTCACTCTGATTTATTTATTTATTTTTCAGAAAAGCTTTTAAAAGATTTCTATATTTTTTTGTTTTCACATTTCTATTGCAGTATACAATAAGAGGGCTGTCAATCAAAGTGTATCATGGGGTCAAGTTTGCAATGATTCATTGTCTCAAAAAAGGGATGCATACAATCAGAAGATCGTTACAGAAATGATCTTAGCTAATCTAGCTGAAAATAGCTCCATCAGTGAGGAACATTTAAAGAGGAAGTTTATACTTTAACAACTGGAAAGCTGAGCGTGGTCTGATGATGGGTTGCTGTTACTGTAAGCATGCAGTATGTTCACTTACAGTAAACATACCAAGCATGTCTTCAGCACAAAAGGAAAAGTTTGATGACTCAAGGTTAGCGTAAACAAGGATATGCTAAACATGGTGCATGGTGGGTATCGGAAACACAATCATTGTTTTGCAGGTGTTTAATGTAACGATAAAGAACGGTAGAGATATTATTGTTTCATCACCTGTGGAATTTGTAAGTTTGCTCACTTAAAAGAAATCAGCAGTCTAGTTTTTATGGTAGTTTCTTTTTACTCTTTTTACTGGAGCGAGACAGAATATCAACTAAAAATCTAGAAAAAACACGTTACTTAAAAGTTATAAATTGTTTTGCATTTCATTGAGTGAAATAAGTATTTCATCCCAGCCAGTATTCTGACTCCCACAGATTACTGTAGCTGTGCCCATGTGGCAAACAGATTAAAATCAATCAATTACACATATCCTTAATTTAAACTCATTGATGTGTATAAAGCACACTTGTCTATTTCTTCAATTCAAACATTAATTTATCTGTTATGCAATTTTTTGTTTGTTTTTTAGTTAATATTCTATCACTCTTATAATTAAACTATCATAAAAATTATACTGTTCATTTCTTTGCAAGTGAGCAAACTTTATGAACACAGACAAAGTCAGTTCATTTCTGAAATGACCAACCAAACCTACCAGAAGCAGCACAAGGTAGCAGAAAACATAACATAACAAAGTTTTAAATATGATTCTCTCCAGAAACAACATATTAAATCAGATCAGGGACAGGAAATGGAAAGAAAATTGAAATGATCTGAATATGGCTAAGATCCAAGGTCAGACACTGAGAAGAGCTTTTGACGTCAGCTTCATTAAAAACCATTTTCATACAACTGATATGCAGGTTTCTTTCAAAATAGAACATGCATTGCCAACCATTGTGTTGTTAATAAAGATTGTTTAAATTTTTCATGCTGAAGATCTCTGAAAAAAACACAGAAACTTCTGCATAAAACAAGAAAAAATCTCAATAATTTATCTAAACACTATATGCTTATGCTTACAAAGGGTTTCGTGCTGGTATGTATGTGTCAGATGCAATACTGGGGTTGTCAGGTGTCTGTACATTGCATACAGTGGAACATACTTTGTAAAGGCAGCTGCAGTGTAGGTGATTTAAAAAGGTACAATAATAGAAAACAGTTTACAACAAAGTATTTCATTCTGTTAGTTCTAGTTATTATTCATGAAACACACGCTATTAAACTTTTCTCTACAGAATTTCTTATAATAAATCTACTCAATAACAAGCATTCAACTTATTTTTTCCCTCTTTTTTAACTTTTAAAAGGCTTTTGTTTTAGATCTGGTTTTCCTGCTGGTTTCTGTGAAAGAAACAGACTGTCCTCGGTTATTAACATTGCCTAATATTGTTTTGATGCATTGTGATGACATCAGCGTCATTCGTATTTGATAGGCCTGTAATACAAAGCAGGATTGAATCTTGTCCAGGTGATTTCAGGGTTACCCCTGGGTTTTCTGTAATGCACAGTTGGTTCACCTCTTACCTGCTCCGGAGCAGGTCTGAAAGAACGACATTTCCACTGAACCCGTCATGGCCCGGTGAATCCGTGTTTATGTTCTTTGATTTACTTAGTGTCTGGTTATTTGCTTATGATGTCTAGTGTTTTGGTGTTACTGTGTCTCCCTTGTATCCCCTGTGTTACTTCTTGTTATACTTGTCACTACGTTCATGTATTTCCTGTTTTACTTTGACAGTCTTGTGACCAGTGTTCAGTGTTTTGCTTGCTCTCTGTGGCTCTCGTCTGATTAGTCTCAGTTGTGTTCCCTGCCTGTCTGCCATTTCCTCGTTACCCTGTGTGTATATATAGTGCGTTCTTCCCTCTGTTCCTCGTCGGTCCGTCTGCGTGTCATCCTTCATGTTGCCTCTGCGTTTCCCCTGCTTAGTTTTCCCCAGTCTAGGATTTGTTTAGTTTTCTCTGTTCCTCCTGTTTGTAGTTTTTGTACAGCCGACAATAAAGACTCGTTTTTTGTTATCATCCACCCTTGTCTCCGTTTGCCTGCACTCGGGTCCTCAATCTCCTCACGCCTCACCGTCTGCCTCGCCAGACGTGACAAGCCTTTTGTTTACAGCATGTTTTAAGGACAATACACATCCTCTAGTGGGGGAATATCTTTTATATGTGCAAATTCTTAAGCTGTGTCTTAGCAAAACCACACACCGAGACAGGAATTCATTTGGTGATGCAGATAATTCACAGCACTTTTCTTGTTCCACAATTTTTCATGTTACGGCCTTATTCCAAAATAGGTTAAATTAATTTTGACCACAAAATTCGATATGCAATATTACATAATAATAAACTGAAAAATGTTTGATTATTGCAATTTTATTTAAAATAAAAAACTAAGATATAACAAGTATTCATGTTCAGGTGGATCCTATTTACGCTGATCATCTGTCAGATGTTTCTTTAACCTGATTTAAGTCCACCTGTGATAAATTCAGTGGACATGATTTGGAAAGGCACACACCTGTCTTTATAAGGCCGCTTAGTTAACAGTGCATGTCAAAGCACAAATCAAGCCATGAAGTCCAAGGAACTGTATTGTGGACAGGATTGTGTCAAGGTACAGATCTGCAGAACGGTACAGAAAAACATCTGCAGAATTGATCGAGCACAGTGGCCTCCATCATTTATAAATGTGAGAAGTTTGGGACCACCGAGACTCTTCCAAGAGCTGGTCACGCATCAATCTGACCGATCGGGGTAGAAGGGCCTTATTCAGGGAGATGATGAAGAATGTGATTGGACAGAGCTCCAGCATTGCTCTGTGGAAAAAGGAGAACCTTTCAGAAAGACAACCGTTTTTGCAGCAGTTATGATAGAAAAATAATTCCATAGACAAAAAGGCCTGGCTCTCAGTCTTTACTCTAATTCATCCCAAAGATGTTCAGTCAAGATCAGGACTTTTCTGTGAAAGAAGAGGTGATCTGTGAAACAATTCTTCTAGATAGGTGAGAAGCTACCAAAACCATGAATGTTCAGGGACAACCCTGGGTGGACCAAGTTGATTTGATAACCATCTTAGTGTGACCATTTATCCCCATTACCAGTGCTAGGGTAACTCGATTTGTAGGACAGGCCCCACATCTTTGTTTCGGATATCCAAAACTGATCATTTATATCAAGACATGCTTGGAAGCGGTATAACTGAGAGAAGGAGCAAGGCAAGTTTTGCTGGAATAATTTTAAGTTTTTTATTTTATTTTATTCTGACTATAATATGCACGTTTTTCAATTCAAGAAGCCAAGTACCATCCTTACACTTAATGCATGATATATGAGACACAATATGACATTTTACACAATATGTACATACTATACCTAAACAGGAGGAGGCAGAATTTTAACACTTATTAAGACCTACTTCTTTTTCACTAAATAAGAATCTCGATGAAAACATTGAGCTTAGTTTACTGTCTTATTGATCTACTAAAATGAAGACAAGGCTTCAAAAGAACACAACGAAACAAATCGATCACTGACAAGAACACTTCCCTTAGTCATGCAATTTGTTGTTTTTGAACAAACATATGAAATTATGTATTGATGTACTTTGTTCACTTCATTCGTCGAATTGTTCTGCACACTCCTGTGACTGTGATGCTGTAATATTTTACATTAGTCCTTACTGCTGGCTTGCAGAAAATAAGGATTCCTCTCAGGTCATGATAATTTGGTCTCATTTGTGACGACTTCTGAATGAGATTGGTTGTTTCATACATTATTTTTGGAGTTTTGACGTCAGCCAGAACTTGAAATTTAATCACATTTAATTTGATGGTTCTCTTGAAGTGGTTTTGCTTATTATAATTATTGCTTTTTTTCTTGCAGAATGTATATATGCTTATTGGATAAGTATGTGATTCACCATACTTCCAAGTTTAAGGTTAATTTATTATTGTCAAACCAAGAGGAAGAAGTCACTTGGATGAGTGACGAAACATTTCTCCCATTGAAAACGCTACAGAACAACAGAATCAACCTTTTGGGATTGTCAAACTAGTTCTTCAGGTCATTTAATTATTTAAAATAAACTGAAATTGTTCCAAGTTACGTCCACCGCACAATAAATTTGTACGGAGCCCCGCAAGGGACATTAGAGAAAAAAAAAATGTAGATGAACTATTGCGAGATCTCACAATAGTTCCAAAACCTAGTCTAGCCTAGCCAAGCCTAGTCTGCATCTTTCGGAGGCCGCACTTGTAGACCAGTTACGTCACAGGCACAACCTATCCCAGAATTCATAGCGTGGCCCTGCCAAGTCCAGTTTCCAACAATGGCGGCAGCTACTTCATTTTAATATTACTCTTATTACTTTTTATGGGTCACAAAAAAAACTTTTAACATATTTTCAGGCGAGAATGTAGCTGTGTAAACTTCAAATATCTGCTCGGTTTATCAAAACATCGCGTATTTGTGGGGGTGCTCCGACGTTTTCGGAGACGTCTGTTACCCACTAGCTCGATCGCTGAGCGGGTCATCAAGGCTCACTAGAGCCGGCGAAAACAGTGGACCTCCAGTACGTCGTTTTCAACCCCCCTGCGGTCTGCAATCGAGCTGATGGGTAACCGACGTCTCCGAAAACGTCGACGTACTTTTGCAAATACGATGTTCTGAGTAAATTGGTTTGTTTTCACTCAGCTGAATAAACGTCAAACAGAAAACTGATTAAAGAGAAGTGTGAGATGGTAGCGAATTTAGTCCAGTGTCCTGTTATATTTTAGATAGCATAGACCGTCCCATTTCACAAGCCTCGCACTTCCGGCCTTCTCGGTCTTCGAAGGACCCGGCCCACGTAGACCGCAAAGGTCGGGTCCTCCGAAGCATGCAGCCTAAGTTTTGCGGGATCTCGCAAAAGTTCATCTTAATTTTTTTTCCTCCCATGTCCCTTGCGGGGCTCCGTACATTTGTGTCATCTGCAAACATTACTGTTTTTGAAATTGTAGCTATGCCAGTAATTTACTGGCATTAAGGCACCAAAAACAGATCTTTGGAAGACCCCATAGACAATAGGTTCTAATTCAGTCTGTGGTATTTAGTCAGACAAATTTATTCAGGTTTTCCGTTAACCCTCAATAATTTCACCCCTCTAATCCCATCGCTTGTTTAGTAAAAATTGTGGTCAAGTGTACCAAATGCTTCTTTTTGGATGTAAGAATTCTTTTACAGCATGCTTTTGTTTTAAAAAGCAGCTGTTACTGTATCTGTAAACATAATTAAAGCATGTATTGTGGTTCTTTTTGGGTCTGAACATATACTGCTGTTCATATAGTGCATTGCTTTTTTGTGATGAAGTCATAAAATCTATTGGAAAATATGTTTTACACCAGAGGTCTCCAGCTAGAATCAAACCAGTAACTTGTTAATCACCAATTTGTTAGCCATTACACTATTGAGCCACAAATAAGCTAAGCAGGTATACAGTATTAACCTCAAAAAAGGAATAAAGGTTTGGATGTCACTTCTTAGTATGCATGCTTTAGCTAAATCCCTTTAATGTACTATAAAAAAAAAAAAATCTTAGTTTCTGCATTGGTCATTAATTTGATATGAATTAATTTGCTAAGCTCTTAATGCCACTTTTATTTTGATAAAGCTATACATTTAATATTAATATATGAATTGAATGAGGGAACCATTTAATCCATACCCAAAGCATTTAACACTCACTAATGTCAAAGCTAATCCCGAAATCCAAAGTTTATCCGAAAACCCACATGTAAGCAAAGCTTGTGGTGGTACGCCATTGCCCAGTTGCATAGTATTTAAGCATCAGACTACATGATTATAAGGGACAGAGGAATGGCATTAAATAATAATTCATCTGAAAATCACTTTGACTACATTTAAGTGATCTAATATTTTAATACTATGGCTCTTAATTGTATGTCTCTGACACTGCTTGTGATAATCCAGATCCTGTATCATCTGTTACTACTTTGCAATGGGCATGTCTGAATAATACCAATCTCTTGATAACACGGTGAAAGCATCACGAGACCTTATATTAAAACAGACATTTTATGACCGATGAATAACAGCACAGAAAAATGCATGTTCATTTATTATTTTGGCCTTGGATGATGAGGAAACTCAAAAAAAGTCAACTTAATCTTTCAAAAGACCAGTTTTGGTTAACACTAAATTTAGCATAGAGGAAAAAACAAACCTCAAGAAGCAGAGTCAGAAGAGAGCATCCCTGCCACAATCTGAGCAAAAGGAAGTCAATATCCTAATGTAAAAGGCAGAGATTGTTCCCTGCTCTTCGTCTCTTTTCCTGCTAAAGTTGAAGAGGAAACTGTGTGGAGTGGAATTGAAATAACAAATGTCATTAAATGAGAGTGTGCAATAGCAACTGCTCAGTAAATAGCATGCCTGCTGCCTGTGGTAGATAAGCAAATGGGAGACTGTTTTTTGATGTCGACTGATGGTCCAGACTGTGCAGGCAGCATGGTCACTGGGGAAACTGTCTTCATCACTTTGCACCGAATTGTTTTCCAGTCCCTCCATTAAATTCCAGAAATGGTTGACAAAAACCCCACCATTCATAAGTTGATAAAGGATGCCTACTATTTAGTGGCCACACCCCCATCATTCACATGTAAATTACCTCAAGTTTAACACTAATTTTAGAAGAAAACTTTGTGAGGTATAGAACTTGACAAACCCGGACTTAATTTCTAGTTTTATGAAAACTCATATAATACACGAGAAGAAAAAATTATACACTGCAAATGTTATTGAGCTGGCATGGCTGGATTTGAACATGCACATACATGTACGCATAATAATTCTAAAGGGAAAGCACTGTACCTTCCTATTAAAAAAACCCCCCCAAAAATAATTAAAATCTCTAAAGTGCGTCCTGTTAAATGGGAAATAAAGCAACAAGAGCCTTTTCAGTTCTTTTTTATAGGGATAAAACTATGTTGAACATAAGTGTCTACTCACACACACACACACACACACGCACACACACACACACACCTGTTGTTGACTCCTTCCTGTTGCTCTCCCTGTTTATCTCCGCCTCCTTTTTCTCTTTTCAGCACTTTTTTGCCAATGCCACTTCACTCCCTCTATCTCTTGCACTTTTTCACAGTTCTGCTCCTGGATAAGTGTTGAAGCAATAATTCATGTATGTGTTAAGCTCTGACAGCTTTTTCAAAATTATACACTTTTTCTACCTGGAACGTGTCCAGTTAGAAAAAAGAAAAAAAAAACACTTTTTCTTTGTCAAAAAAGTAAAAAATAATGCTGGCAAAGAAATATTTCATGTGGGGGATGAATTTATACATTTTTAGGGTAACAATACATAAGTAGATCATTAGTGAAGGAGCATCATTAGGAAGCACAGCATTTCATGTGAGCTGCTGCTACAGTTAACCTTAGCTTGTGTATCCTCTCGCTGAACGCTGTCTCAACAACTTTAAAGTGAACTGCAACATTTTGATTCGGCACTGGTTGAGCAAAACTGGCGGTTTTCATAAAAGCTGTACATCCCTGTATTTTCAGTCTTCTTACACGGTTTACTAACCTCATGTCTGTTTTTTGTTTTCATTCATTCAGCTACCCGAGTGTTGGAGTGATGGAGAAATGGGCAGGTGAATACAGATTACAGAATACTGTAATCAAGCTCGCATAAGAGAACACAGCCTTTAAAACGATCTGTATGCACTTAATGCCTAAATTCCTGAACATATGGGCTCTGCTCTGCTTTTCATCACCTCCTCTTTCACATGCTGTCAAACTCTGTTCGGTTTTCATCACTCTGAACCAATCATTTGCTAGCTGGCCTTCTGCGAGCCAATCAGTCTCTGTACTGTGTGATTTAAATCCTAGCGCCTTTGGTCAGTCTACATGACCTATATCCATGTTTTGATAATATGTTGTTTCAAGATATAAGTTTTGTTTTTGCTTTTGTTTGCTTTTTGTATAATCAGTCACAGTAGTCATATTTAATCTTGACTTAATGTCAAGCCATAGTCATCTCAGCACGGGACAATTGCATCAACACACACCACTTGGGTAAACTGTAAAACAAAATCAAGATATAAAGTTTTTGCAGTTTTGTTTTTGTCATGTGGTTGGCTGAGTGTGTGTCAGCAAAGTCAGGTGACTTGATTATATGTTCCAATTAGTTGTCACCAGGTGGCACAACTGCCAGCATTAGCGTAGGAAATGGCAATCTTCATGCCGTTTGGCATAGTACAGAAAAAACAGTACATGTGACACTACAAAAACAGACTTTATTAAAAAAATTACGACATTATATATGAAGGAGAGCAGAGCTGGATTTAGACATGTTGCTCCTGGCCTGCTGTCAAAATGAACAGAAGGCAGGAAATGATGAGGGGAAGAACCTGGGATAAAGCAAACGATATGCTTCTTATTTATGTCAGTCAAAGTGGCATATGTGGTCTAAATTATCATTTAGCTATTACACTAGTATGTGCATATGCACACACACGCTCAAACACACACCATTTGACAGCCAAGAAATGACATGTTAATTGCAGCTGCTGGTTAAAAGGCCTAACAGCCATTTAGAGTAAAAGGGAGAACTCAACAATGGATGATAGGAATTTGTCTTACTGCCAGAGCTGTCGTGCTAGACAAGGAGACTCATCTGCTGCACTCTGTTTCAATGGATATTTACACTGGTGGAGCTAATGCATTTAGGTTGGCTGGGAAGATGGAAAAAAAAGAAACCTCTGTCAAATCTCACTGAGCTCTGATTTTGACATTTTCATATTGCAGACAAGCATTCTTTATGTCTGTAGTATTCACTTGTGATTTTGTTTACATTTTGATCATTTGCAAGTGATTACTAAAGTAGCAAGCTTTACATTTTGATATTCATTATATTTGCATCTTTTTCTGCAGGAGTGAAGTTAAATGAATCTTTATAACATTTACAAAGGGAAACACAAACTATTGCAAACACTTACAATTGTGTTCTTTCCCAGTAAGAGACATTAGGTAAAAACATGGACTAAGCAGACTTTTGATTTTGATGCCGGCATGGACTGTCTTCACTGTCAATATGCCATTGCAGGTAGGCAGCAAAAGAAACTCAAAAGATTAAGTTTAAAGTCAGTGGGAAATTATTCAAAGAGCGCAAACAAAATGCAAACTGATAACACACTAAATTGCTTGGCTCTTTAGTCATATGCAATTCTGTGACATGGAACTCAAAGTCACACAGAAACTTAGTTCTGTTGTTACAGACCACCGTGGTGTCTCCCATTGGGACTTGGGTACTTCTAGTGCAGATATTCATGTACACTAGCTCAGCCACTTGGTTGTGCTTCTCAGTGTACACAATCCCAGGTTGCATCTTACATCCTGCTACTACGTGTATGTCTATGGATCTGGTACTTAACGTTTGCTCCGAACATGTTCTTGTGCTGCCATGTTGGGAGCCGCCATGTTGTCTTTTATGAAGTCTGCTTTAGATATATGTCCCACTTGGGGGCTACTGAAACAAGGGACACATAGACAAGGACTGACTATATATGCATAACATTTATACTCAAATAGTTATAATAACAGACTAAAGCTAACTGAAAACATTGGTTAAATATAATAGAAAAAAATAAGCAGTGTACCATAAAGCTAATCTCTAGCTAACATCTGAGAAAACGAAATCATTTGTTCATTTCAAAATCATTCGTTCACTTATGGATCTTCTGTAAATTTTTAAACATGTTACTTGATCATATTATGCTTTTTAACAAGTTTGACCCTACTATTATTAACTGTACTTAGATCTCACAGTGCCACCAGTTGACAGCAATCCTCTTTGAAGCAGGTCAGCCTGAAAACCAGCGGCAGCGGGAGTCTTGATTAAGACGGCGTTTTAGATTAATTGTTAACTGGGGCACTCGTGGCAGGGGGTATCTCCAGGCTGCAGTTGGGTCCATCAGATTTAACCAATTTATGCAGTGCCTGAATGATAGCTTATGTTTGCGCTAGTATTTGTCTTCTATATTAGAGCTAGATGGGCAAGAGGTGACTGGGGAAGATGGTGTTATTAGAAAATGATGCCCATGGGTAGGTCTCTCTGTGGTGACAGTGCTCAGAGCAGAGGGTATCACAACTATTAGAAAAATACGGAGTGGCTATGATGAGGATCAAGTGAATGTGTACAAGAAATGATTGAAGGAGTGGGGGACTTAGATGATAAAACACAAAAAAACTAAACTAATGTTGATCTATCTCAACAGTAAATAAAAAATAAAGACAAACAAAAAAGGGAAAGCAATTCTCTCCAAAGCAGAAGTGAAATTATTTAAACAGCATTACAACTTAAAGGATTTATTAAAAGATGGTACAAAGGCTTAAGCTAATAGCTATAACAATACACTGACTATTTTATTGAAGCAGTCTTCAATTCTAATACACATTTGTTTGGAGAAGCAAATCAGGTACATGAGATAGCAAGATGTAGAAGATAAGTTTACATGTAAACAGTGTAAATCACAGAGCCACCTCTAACAGTACACATAAAACATATTAAAATGCTTAAACTTAGAAACTGTATTTTTGTAATTTAAAATAAATCATTTTAAATCTGATGTGAGCAACACAGTTCAATAAAGTTGAGAAATGGGCAAGGGTTTATATATAGGGCTGTATTTTTTATTGATTTTTTCTTATGCTGTAAATTTGCCCAGTAGAGCCTCTTATTTCTAGTTTATTATTTTATATATTATTTTATATACACATGAATTTCCCAAATGAGAGACAATAAAGAATATTTTCATTTCTTTTCTGTTTCTATTTCAAATAGGTTCTCAATTTGTGCTCTCAGAAGCAATTACACAACTTATTATCCACATTTATCGCATCACACTGATTTGTTATCCACCAAGTCAGTATGATGAGTATGATTATCCTAAAATGATTAGCTTGGAAACTTTGTTTGGTTTTTGTTTAAATTTAGCTAAGTACAAATGTCAGCATGGTATCACGTTCACAGTCACAATGCTAATATGCTGTTAGGTATATTTATCACATCTTACTTCAGTGTTCTTCAGTTTAAAATGCTATTTGGGACATAAAATCAAGCTAAACACAAAGAGGTGATGCTAATTTTTTTTTTTCATATAGTTGATTTTTTTTGTCATAAATTTAAAGAAAGAAAGTAATGCTGGATAAGTAAAAGTGAAAAATGAATGAAAAATGAATAAACCATATTTTCACCCCGAGGAGACGTTCACAAATCCCATGGCAATTCCCCCTGTAGTTTTTAAAGACATGTCAGTTACAATCAAAAATGCCATCCTGCTCATGACAATAGAAAAAAATTCTAATATTGTCAAAGTCTGTACAGTTCAACCTCTGGGGACCACAAATACATTCAGTGTGTTCCACCATACAACATTTCAATGTGGACCAGTGTGCTAGATTGAGCAACGTGCTAGTGATTAGCATGACATTAAATCCTTGAGGAACTCAATTAACCTAAAAGAAGTCTGTCTTACAAAAGATTTATATGTTTTACATTTAGATATCAGCGTGCATTCAGTAGCTCATGATCTAATGTATTCCATATAAAAAGTAAAAATCTACTCAAGTTTCATGGAAGCTTTTATGGAATCAGGAACAAACCAAAATTAAATAAATAGCGCATTCACTGAGACTGCACAACCTTGATCAAGACCTACCCATTTAATAATGATTTGCAGGGATAGACTATACCGCTATAGTGTGTACACCAGGTAACATGTGACCTTTCCGTCAGGTGCCTCATTAGACCGGCTGTCAGAAGATTTTGCTGAAAACGTTGTCTTCTTTGTGACGTTCTTAACATCTTTTTTCTAAATTTACACTCACACTGGTATTGGCCATGTTGGTGGCCTTGCCATCAACTCCTGAAAGAAGTCCTCCAGAACTTCCATGCTGTTACTTTGATTTATTAAAAATCTTTTGTTCCTAGAGCTGAAGGGTGATTGTGACTAGTCTGTCTATTCTGTCACAATGCAGACAGGTATCCACATATGTATTTTTTTTCTTCCCTAGACATAGCCTTTAATGCATGATTGACATATTCATTCATTAGCTAGCTAGATTTGACAGAATGGCAACTTGCCAAGAGTGCTGAAGTGTTGAGGGATGAAATATTTTGTTCAATACCACATAGGACTCTCTGTGGGCAATGACTGGAGGTGACGCAGTAATACTCCAAAATTCTACATTTCACTAGGAAATTATCATCTCCAGTCGCTTCAAGGGTGAATGAGCAAGTTTGATTCTTTAAAATCTTCTTATTTGAATTTATGTTGGTTCCAAAGGACTTATATAATCACGAGTTTTGAAAAACAAAATGACAGAAACTCTTCAGACCACGCCTAAAGCATAATCCGTTTTTCTGCACCCCTAATTCTCAGTTTGTTCGAAGCAGTCTTCATCTTACCAAAAGATTGTTAAGTACACTGTTTTGTACACTGCCTCCTCCAAAACAACGGAACTCCGACAGAGCCATCTGTCACACTGTAAACACACACATACAGACAGCAGGAATGCTCTGACAATTCTCTTCAGATAAAGTCAAAAGCTGTCACTATTGGAATTCCTAATAACTGTCCACTACTGCTTCTATGATGAAGAGGGAAATTGCATTTTATAGCCATCTTCCAAGTCTATAAGGGGGTCCCTCAGCTGCTTAAGCTTGTAAGCTTACTAATAGAACCAAAGTTCGCACACTTATTTGTAACAGTTCAATCCTATTTTTAAAAAGCATGCTTCTTTTGTGGCATAATTTAAAATCTGGCAGTGGAAGCTTTTAACAGGGGAATAAGTAACACACTAAAGCCTTACAATGTCTTTGTCTGTGTTGCATTAACATCAAATTGCAAATTTCCCAAAATTAATATACATAACATTCAGTTGCATAAATGTCCTTGGGGCCCATAGTAATAATAGCTGACCACAAATGGAAATTATTCCAACATTGCACTGAAATCATCAGCCATCATCATTAGAAGTATCGTTTGCTTTTGCAACAGACCTGAATAAATATTAAGAATATGCTTGAGAATTATTTGTGATTTTATTTCTTTTTTTCTATGAAGGTAGTTTATCTATTTTCCACTAAAAGAAGTACACTCCTGTAAACATATTTGCTTTTTTCCTCATTTTGTTTTATTGTTGGTTTGGCATATTTGTTACACTTATGTTTCAGCTCATCAAACAAATTATAATATTATAATATTATTTATATTTAATAACAAAATGATCTTATTTTTTTTTTTTTAATTTTATATTTTATTTATTAAGAAAAAAAAAAAAACTCTCTAAACCTATCCAGCCTTTTGTAAAAAAGTC
>VOQK01012911.1:1582-13426 GCA_015052645.1 Benitochromis conjunctus
CAGCCCCCCCCCCCCCCCCCAAATAAATCATAAACACACACATACACAAAAAACAAAGCAACAAAAAAACTCTTCGGCTCTGCCACTGCGGGACCCAAACCTGGATAAGAAAGGTGGAGGGGTAAGTAAATGCAGTGTTGTGGCACTAGAGCAAAGGGTCTAGGATCACAAAAATCTACAGGATTCATTCTAATGGGCAATAAATCTAAAATTGAAAATTTGACCTGATGGTGGCGCTAGAGAAAAGGTTTTGTCATCACCAAAAAACAATAGGGTTCATCCACTTGTGGTCATTAATGTTGTCAGCAATTCTGAAGAAGTTTGAATGTTATTCTAATTCTGTTAGTTATTCTAAATGAAAGGTTTGGCCTGCTGGTGGCGCTAGCGTTTCATTATCAAGGGGCTATTTATGTATTCAATAAATAAACAAAGTGCCTGACACAAACACTTGGACAACAATTGTATGTAAACCATTTTCTGGATGCAAAAACGTGTTAGTAATATTTGAGGAGAATAGGAGGGTTAAAACTTTTATATGCTGTATTTTTTTTTAATCTTGTTCTGTAAGACATATTTTTTATTATGTTCTCTCTTTTGCTGCTAAAACAGGACTCGACTAGCCCCATAAAGCTGTTGTATCTGCACCAACAAGTTACCAAAAGATGTTTTAAGTCCTGTAAGTTGCAAAGTCAGGCTCCATGGACTGGATTTGTTTGTCCAGCACATCTCACAGATATTCGATTGGACTTCAATCTGGGGAATTTGGATGCCAAATCAATGCCTCAAAATCGTCGTTATGCTCCTCAAACCATTCCTGAACCATATATGGTTCATAGCTTCCGCATTTTGCTGAAAAGGGTGTACATGTTCCTCAACAATGCTTTGATAGGTGGTACATGTCAAAGTAACATCCACGTGGATGCAGAAGGTTTCCCAGCAGAACATTGCTGGAAAGCATCACACCGCCTCTGTGAGCTTTCCATCTTTCCATAGAGCATTCCGGTGCACTAGCACCAGGCCATTCACGTAATGCAAAAGAAAACATGATTTATCACACCAGGTCACCTTCTTTCATTGCTCCGTGACTGCATATGCAGCCTGATGTGCAACGAACTACAATGCACTGTGTATTCTGATGTCGTTCTCTCAGAACTACCATTAAATCTTTTCCAATTTGAGCAACAGTAGCTCATCTGTTGGATTTAAACACAAATGCCAACCTTGACTCACCACCTACATCAGTGAGCCTTGGCTGCACATGACCCTGTCACTGGTTCACTCCTTCTTGGACTACTTTTGATTGATACTCACCACTGCAGACCAAGAATACACCACAAGAGTACAGTTTTGGAGATGCTCTGACCCAGTCATCAGCCATCTTTGGCCCTTGGCCATTTTTCCTGCTTCACACCCACTAATAAGTGAAATGATGAAGAGATAATCAGTGGTATCCACTTCACCTGCCAGTGGTCACAATGGGGTAAAGTTTATTTAGTATTATTACCTATTGGAAGGTCTGATTTCAAGAGGACCTTTGACATTTATCTGAATGGCCAAGTCATTTAAAGGTTTTCCACACTTCTTTCATCTCTCCATTCAGTTGTTAGCGGTCAGTAAAAAATCATCTGTTTGTAGTTTAACACTGTTACTGTTACCAGATGTGGGAAGTAACAAAGTACTGACTTTTTCAACAATTGGTTCAAAGTTGAGTTTTTCTTTGTTTTACATCGTTCCACAAAATTGCTTCTACATATGTTCCAGTATGATCAGCAGGGCTGACATGTATATTTGTCACATCACATTCTTCAGTAGAAATAGAATTGATTTACTCATAGTTAAAACTGAGAGCGCACTAAATTCCTCAATAAATCTGTTTTTGATCTTGTTTTCATCTTTGAAGAATACTGTGGTGTCATTAGCAAGCCGACTTCATCTTAACACCTTTCCAAATATTGTGATGGCCAGAAAATCATTTTAATGGCGTTGCCGTTATGTGTGTTACTAACAAATAGAACAGGCGGTATCAGACATCCTGGTCTTATACCAATTAGCCAATATTAAATCTTTTAAAGGTTCTTTGACATCGATTCACTGAACTGTTACATGCAGTAAATAACGTCTGCAATGCTTTTAGAAGAAAAGGTGCCAAGAAAGCCCCCAAGCA
This sequence comes from Benitochromis conjunctus, assembly GCA_015052645.1. Classification (NCBI taxonomy): domain Eukaryota; kingdom Metazoa; phylum Chordata; class Actinopteri; order Cichliformes; family Cichlidae; genus Benitochromis; species Benitochromis conjunctus. The sequence goes on from VOQK01012911.1 coordinate 3,747, forward strand.
TGTATGTGTATCAGAAGCTTTGTAATAAATGAATAAGAGAGGAGGTAACTATAGTCAATTAACTCTATAATCAAACTGATAGCAAAATTTACTCTATTGTTTCCTGAAGTTGCTGAATGTTGGTGATATTCTGAGGTCTTTGAACATCATGGCGCTGCTAGTCATGTGTGGATGTTTTTCAGTTTCAGAGGTGGTACAAAGTACAAATACTTCATCACTGTACTTAAGTAGAATTTCCAGGTAACTGGACTTAAGTATTTCTTTTTCTGACAACTTTTTACTTTTACTCCCAACATTTTAACACCAATATCTGTACTTTCGGCTCCTAAGATTTTCAGAACGGGTTACTTTTGGTTCTGGCATACTGGGCATTTGCTTGGTGGGCCGATGCACTTGCGGGCTGATCGGTCAATATCATAATTTTTTTCTTAGTAGATATAATTTTACATCTTATGGGCCAGTGTTGTGCCAAAGAAAAAAAAGATTGTCTGTATTTAAATGGTTGTAAATGACTGGTTTGCTATGGAACAGATATCAAACATATCGCTTATGAATTATATCAAGTTATTTTAAGCCAGAAATAACATTTCTATCACACGATAGAATCATTATTTAGCAAAGGAAATTTTATACATATATTCTTTATTCTGAATGTAACTTTTTCAAGAGATCAGGCCAAGAGGACAGCAAAAATCGCAATGAGTATAACAGTCATATAAAGATATTTTGAGATATTGATTTTAATGTAGAAGACAGAGTATCTACAATAACGCAGAGTCATAAAAATACTTGCAAAACAGGTAATTTCATGATTTTATATATATTATATTTTATATATGCCCATGGTAAATTCTGTTGACTGCAGACTATGTATCAATATGTGCAAAGATATTAGACATCACTTTTTGGCACAAGACCAGGACTTCTAGCCCGCCCTGCAGAACAGGAGGGAGCGCAAAGCCAGTGTTTTTGAGTATCTGCTCGTTTCAAAAGGAGCCTTTCTGTAAGTTCAACAAATATCAGCAAACACACAAACCATTTGTGTGCAGCTTGTCGCACACTGTGTCTGCTAGCTAAAGGCACAGCCAATGTATTTCCCAAGAAGGGAAAAGAATACGGGAAAAACAACTTCATTCAGAGATGGTGAAAGGTAAGCAAGACAGGACAGACGAGGAAGACAACTGGCTATATATGTAAAGGTAAGGACCTTCACTCTAAGCTGAATATTTAAAGTTTACATGTAAGTCCTCATTTGTCCGCAGCTTGTAGTCAGTTTTAGGTTGCTCTTAATCTTCTGTACTTTGTTAATTTTATTTATTGTATATTTTATTGTCTATTTTATTCATGTTTTAACATTTACTGATTCATTTTTATCTTTTTTCATTTATTTTATTGTTATTGTATTGTATTGGATGAGTATAGAATGGGAAGCTGCACCTAGATATTTTGCCGACAGTGTTTCAGTTTCTTCACAATGTCTGCCACACTAAAACTACATTGTCCAGAAGATGATGTATAAAAAAAATGCATGTTATTTCACCCCATGTGTTCGTGTAGTGAAACATTTTATATACCCTATAAATGAAATACACATTGCTTTTTTTTCCTACTGGTGAAATTACCCAGTAACTTTTTTTCCTCTGTTTTGTTGACGCCTTTGTTGATCGAAGTAAACCTCCCATTCAGGACTAGAAGATCCTGAATTGGATGTTAATCCAAAGCTGCCAGTACAACAATGGACATTATGACTTATGCAAACTGAACCACAGTTAACGTTAAATAAAGTTTGATATATTTAACACCTTGACCAATTCTAGCAGCCGAATGTTCGAAGTTCAGCTGTGGGTGCAACAGGATGAAAATTTAAAACACATCAGCAACAAACTTATAATTAAGACTTATAAGATTTTCACTACTTTTCAGGTGTGTTATTAATGTTGTGTTGCTATGATTTGTGGGATGGCATTATCTCCTCTCCTTAAATAAAGAATGAACCAGTGTATCCTGGGGTAAAGGAGCTAATAAAGAAGCTCTGAAGTAGCTTTCCTCGGCATTTAGACAATTCAACCATCCCCTTTTATGGCTACCGTACAAACTTTTGGGTCATTTTGCTCAGTTAGGAACCTTCCTAAGGAAATTGGACTTGTCAACCACACCCAGCATCTCGCATTGATGACATATTTTCCTGCTACAGTACATCAACACAAGTATGTGGCAAAATGCATCACAAAGCATCTCAGGAGCTGGTTTGAGTGATCAGATGCCAGTGCGTATTAGTGGTCATTTACACTTTTATTTGGGCTGTTTGCTGTATGCAGTGTAACCTCACCTATAGAGACATTACACTGCACCATCTACTCATGTGCCCTTTAAGTGGACTCCAAAGAAGAACAGGAACAGGAATGATCTCTGCTTTTCGTTGTCTGCAGGTGTCTGTGTAGCAGCAGTGGAGGTGGGCGGTTATATCTAAATATAGATAGTATCACTATCAATGCGGGTATTGGTATTGGATCAATACTAGTGTGATAAAACTGATACTTTGTTTCTGTCCTCTAAGTTCAGCCAGCATGTGGACCACTTAACTTTGTTAAATACACTTTATTGGAAATGAAAATATATCCCTGAAACATGCGCTATGAGAAATGCCTGAACCCTTGCTTTTTTAAAGTGAATTTTATTTATAACCTATAACACATTTAAACAACAGAAGTTGACCCAAACTGCTTTAAAGACAGGCACGTTTACCTTCCAGGTCTGCAAAAAGTTTTCAAAATACACAAAAATCTGAAAGGTGTGTTTTGTTCTGTTGACTAACAATTAGTGAGCATTAAAATCTCCCCAAAGCTGCCTTTATAAGTTGAAAGTATCAGCATTGGTGTTGGTATGGGCAGTACTAGCCCTGTATTTACTTGGTATCAGATGATATGTGAATGTGAAGTACCGCGCAGGACAATGCAGCAGTACTAAAAGGAGGTGAGATGGTGTCTTTGGCCAAGAATGATATTTAAACCTCTGCTTAGCATTTATTTTCCTGAACAAAGACAGCTACCTCAGTGCCCACTTTTCATTCTGAAAGGTCCTCAGATCTGATATCAGTAACGTCTATAATCTCCACGGACTCAAATTTTAAGCAAGTAATCCTAGATAATCCTCAAAGAACAGCAATTCATACACGCCTGCCGATTAGAGAATTTATAATCGCGTAGCTCACTGTAAGATATTGCCATCATTTTTTTTTTTCACATATGAAAAAGCATGTTTTTAATGAAACCTGTCTGGAAGCTGTAAAGAAATGCTCAGGTTTCAAAAGAGAAGCTCTGATGCATGTGAACACAATACAGTTTTCTATGTGTATAAAAGTGTATGAAAGATGTATTCTTTAAAAATATTACCGTATTTCTATTTGGTATACAGTATAAATATAAAAAAAATAATTTTTTTTTGCAGAATTACCACAAGCATTCTTTATAAATAACAAAAGATGCGCTTTGTTAAATATACAATCACACTGACACTAAAGCTTAATGCACAGACGCGCACTTAAGAATAAATGGGCTCAGCATCAATACAACACATTATACTGAAATTATAGCTACACAAAGCAGAGAAGCAGGGCCCAAACATACAAATATTCACACATACCCACTCACACAAGGACAGGGAGTCATCCAATTAAGTGAATTTAATGCAGTGTGCGAAACAATAGTCTACATCACAGGGAAATGCGCACAATGAAGCCATATGAAATAACATAATTGTGGTGTGTTTGCCAAACAGGCAAAACAAAAACCCAGTCTCATGCGTGAGTGCTCTATAGACCAACTTCTATTCAGAGGATTTCTACGCTTCATGGACGTGTCAGAGAGAGATATCATTAAACTCTCACATACTGACAGCCGCGGCGGCTGAAATGATAAATTATGGGTTTGTCCACTTAGATCTGTAGATTGTCATGAAAACAGCATTGCAAAAAAAAAAAAAAGGCTTGGTTTAGCGCTCTTCAAATCTCAAAACTTCAAAGCAGTGAAGATTAGGCCTCAACTTGTAACAGGACATGGGAGATTAGCTGTTTAAAAGATGAACTGGAAATAAAAACCCTCCCCCAAAACATGGACAAATCCCAACTAAGCGGTTGTAACTTAGCATGGAAGATCTGTCAGCTTTATATTTCTTCATGTGTGGAGTTTGCATGTTCTCCCTGTGTCTGTGTGGGCTTTCTCTGGGTACCCCGGCCTCCTTCCACAGACCAAAAACCTGCATGTGATTAGGTTAACTGGTCATTCTAAACTGGCTGTAAGTTTAAAAGGTTGTCTGTCTCTATGTGGCAACCCTGCGACAGACTGATGTCCTGTCCAGCATCCTGCCTTTCATCATGTGACACCTGGGACTCCAGACTCCCCGTGACCCTGAATTGGACAAGTGAAAGAAAATTAAGCTTTAGATAACCATTTACAACTCATTTAAACACTCAAAGGGCTTTTGCCCACATTGCTCATTCACCCATTCAGACACACATTGATGCAGGCTTTTATAAACTCCCAACCACTTTCTAACATTTGCACACACTCACACTCCAGTGGAGGGTTCAGTATCTTGCCTCAGGATACTTCTCCCTCTGTTCAAGAGCAGTTAGGTATCAATCCGCCAACCTTCAGATATCCAGATGACTCACTCAACCATCTAAGCCCCAGCTGCCTCAGCATGGTGGGCATCACAGTGGTGCTGTGATAAGCAATCCTGCCTCATAGCAAGAAGGTCCTGTAGGTTCAGAGGTGTCCCTCTGTGTGTGGACTTTTGACTGCTCCCAAACACATGCATGCTAGGTGTTGGCTGTAGGTGTGAATGCGCTCATGAATGTCTTTATCTCTGTTACCCTGTGACAGACTGGTGTCCTGTCCTGTGTGTACCCTGCCTTTCACCCTGTGACAGCTGGGATAGGCTCTGGCACACCATGACCCTGAATTGGATAAGCAGAAAAAAAATGGATTCATGGATCAAACCATGTCATTCTGCTCTTTATTCTGTGGATAATAGGAAGAATGTGAAGTCCCTCAGGTCTCTCGGTAGTCTGCTTCTACTGTCTACCTTTGTCTGAAATCCAAACCGTTGTTTCATAGCTCAGGATTCCAAATGATAAGTCAGAGTGACCCGTGCAACAATGAAAACCTGACAGCCCAGACGTTTTTTGACAAAGAGCCTGTTCAAATGAAATAAATGAAATAAAGCATCATTTTCTTTTTATTGCTTGTCTCTTCATTCTGCTTTCTTTTGGTGAAAAACTAATAACTGATGATGGAAAAATAAGGAGAAACTATGCAAAATAGTCATTAATCCCTCATTATCAAAGCTCAAACGCTATAGAGCCCCTTATCTCCAGCTGGCTTGGACACCAATTCCATAAAGGATGTCGAGCCAATAGAGCTTGGCAAAGCACAAAAACTATGCTCAAGAAGCTCAAGGACACCCCACTGGCAACTGACATCTAACAGTTAGCTTGGTTCATCGCAGTCCAGAGAAATAAAGACACACAGATCAAGGTTTTCTTGGGCCGGTATTGTGTGTATGTTCTCCAATTTGAGCTCAGCTAAGATAGAAGATTTTCAGCCTCTTGCTGTTTCATCTGTTCTGTGGAAGAAGAAAAAAAAAAAACGGAGGGGTTTTGGGGGAGGGGGTTAGCGGGGTCTTTGCACACTGAATCATCTGGCCTTTGTTGGCCATAAACCTTTGTGAAATTGGGACTCACCCAGACCTGAACCATTGGTGTTGCCTTTTATCAAAATGCCAGATGAAAATAGAGGGGAGCGGAGCGGGGAGCAAGAAAAACCAACAGATAATAAAGCAACATGAAAGAAGAGAGAACACAGGGTGGAAGGTGGATGGATCTGAATATCTGGGCTGCAGCGTACACAGAAGGAGGGGTCACACAAGTGGCGTGAGACACAGATTAGAATAACTGCCATATTTTCTCATTGAGTTTTCAGTCACAGTATTTCTAGGATATCTAGCCATATCTCTCATTCGTACAGTATTACCGTATGGTCATATACCAGGTAAAAATGTCTTTGTCAGGGTTTTTACATTTTAATGAAAAGTGTGTGGGTGCTACAGAGATTTGGGAGTTTGAGTATTGGACCTTGTGCTGGATATTTGGTTTTTGTACCGCCTGAGTGATAGCTTGGTTTGCATTGCTACTAGTGACAAAAACATGTTTCCAGTGGGTAGAAAACTCTACCACAGCTGCTCTTTGTCCCTTCATAACTTTTGTAGAGTTTCTAGGTGCAGTAGAGGGGCACGTGTGTGTCCATTTTGGTTTCACTGGTAGTTTGCAGCTGGGGGCAAAATCGCTGGGATGAAAATCAGCCCCTCCATGTCTGAGGCCATGGTTCTCAGCTGGAGAGAGAGGACTGCCTGCTCTTGTTGGCTCAAGCGGAGAAGTTCACATACCCTTGGGTCACGCTGTGGAGTGGGAGAAGATTGGAGCAGGAGATTTGCAGGCAGATCAGTTCACTGCTGGAGACAGAGTACCATGAGTGGTTGCTAAACCTAAAGGCAAAATCATTTTACTGGGTGATCTGCATTCTTACATTCACCTATGGATGAAAACTGTGGGCAGGGACCAAAAGATTAATACTGGTGATACAAATGGTGGAAATAAGCTTTCTCAAAGGTGGCAGGTTTCACATTTAGAGAGACTTGAGGTTCTTGGACAGTCTGCTTCTCAGAGTAAAGTTACTATTCCCCTGAATGGAAAGGAAGCAGCGGATTCCTGCCAGCTGAGGTGTTTTTGGCATGTCTAACTGGCAACAGACACCCAGATTAATCCAGCAAAGAGGTAAAGGCAGTGGTGAGGAAGAGAGAGATCTGGGCAGCTCTTCTTAGAGTGCTGCTCCTGCAACAAGGACCGCATTGAAGTGGTATGAAATCATGTTTGGAGCTGTTCTTTTAGTTATATATTAACAGAATTCCTCTATAGGTTTGTCAGTAACATCAATTTTATTACTATTTCACTAATTCCAGATGGATTCAGTTAAAGTATTACACAGGCATCCTACTGGCTTTGATAATCCCTTAATCTTACCTCCAGCACCAATAGGTGCTGATAAAGTTTATAGATATATATAGATATAGATATAGTTCAGGAGCTGTTAGATGGGCAGTCTTTTTTATTGATTGCCATCACCAGGTAATACATAAAACAGAGCACCAAATTTTAATGACTAAATACATTTTCATTAAGTTTAGATTGGATTAAGTAGAAGTTTATGAATGTTAGCTTGTTAAAGTAGGATATTGTAGAATATGGTTATGAAGTAGAGCAATTTCATAGGACTCTAAGCAGTCCTGTGAAAAATTAAGTACACCCAAAGATCCAGTGTAGAACCACCTTTAGTAGCAATAATTTGTAGTTATTATTTTTTGTTTAACGGTTATTATTTTAGTTTATGCGCAGCTCTCTGAAGGTCCCAGTACAGTATTTCAGTCAGGTGGAGATTTGGACTTGGCCATTTCATATGACTGTATGTTAAAGAATCACAAAGCCGCTAACATAGCTGCAGATGGTCTCTCCTTTGATTTTTCAAAGATGTGAGCAATCAAAAATAATGAGTTGGCTGATGGATTTGTGAACCATCTCATTTTTATCTCCTTCTTCTTCTTTTTTTTTTACAACTAACTTTTTTAATCAAGATGAAAATTTGACCAATGAAATGAACTTGATTTATTTTAGTTTCTAAAAGTTTACCAAAACCAGGGAAGTAAGTTTAGTTCATGTACAGTGAGACACAAGTTAGGCGGCTCAGAGCAGGCATCAAAAGATAAAATGGAAGAATTAAAATGCAGATATTTAAAAAAAAAAGATGCAAAAACCAAGCTATAATAATAAAAACAGCAAGGCAGTATTTAATATTTTGATAATCATATTTTATAAGTGAAAAATCGAAAAACCAATTAAATGGGCAACATGAAAATATCCTGCAGGCTGTCACCATGATTAGAGCCTTTGATTTTTTTCCCTCTTTCCTAATGACTCAAGACTCAGAATTATTAGAGAACCAGTGCTTTTAATTAACTTGCTCTTCCTGCTCCTATCATATTCATCAGCGCTGTAACCCTAATGTGCAACATTAACATTGTAGATTGTCTTAAGACATGCAACAGAAAGCGTGTCAATGTTTGCTTGCTTGACGTACAAGAAGAGTGTGAGAGAAATATAAAAAATGGAGGTGGAGAGCTTTTTTTAAAACGCCTGGTTCGGGCTGAGTAAACAGACAAATTCAGAAGAAGACCTTGTAAGTGTCAAGACCTTTCTGTAGAACGATTCTCTCTCTGTGTATATATATATCTCCTATCAGACATGAATCTTTATCTACAGTGCAGTTGCCAATACAAGTCTGTAAAAATTGCTCTTTTTTTGTCTCTTCTCAGTGACCCCCCCCCCGCTTCGCACTACTCTGAGTTTGAGCTTGCCTGAACAGCTTGGCGTGCATCTCCGCGACACATTCCATCTTCCAACGGCCCCGGAAGATCACAAGAAGGATTTCCTCAATGATTTATTCCTGACAAATCATTGGTATCGAGGTAATATGAGGCAGACACGGCTTTCATGCATAGACAGTTTCAAAGCAGCGTTATTCAGATTACTGTGCAACTTGTAGCACCCTGTCGTACCCCGAACATAAAGCAATTGTAAGATTTTTTTGACTTATCCTGCTTTGTTTTATTTTACTTTCAGTAAGTGGTGGAAACTTGTAATGCTAAGATTTGCAGGTGAAGGATCAGAAATGTGGTTAAACAGATCCTACATCTGCACAACGAAGTAGAAGGGAAGAGAATGAAAGAAGAAAAGCTGCATCGCTGTGTGAAAGCTCATAGTATTCATAGCGTGAATGCCTCAGGCAAGAGAAAGAATTACATTGGGAGGGAATGAATCTCAGGCTTTGCTTGCATTAAATGAGAAAACAACAACAACAACAACAAAAACGTATTACAACTGACTTATGGTCGACTAATAAAGTGCAGAGCTGCACTGGAAAGAACAACTTACTGAGTATTAGCAATTTAATGACCCTGTATTCTAAATTCTGTTCAGTGTCATTCACAGGAAAACAAACACAAAGCTTATTATAGCAGAATTTGGAAAATTAAATGTAAACCGTCATTCAGTCAGTCAGCGATAAGGTCAGTTATTAATCACGAGCTTTAGATTTAAATAACATTTCAGCAAAGAAAGCAGCAGCGGGCCTTTGCAGTCATCACCGTGTTTCTGAAAAGCTGAACTCGCCTTCACAGGCTGAGACATTTATGTCTAAAAGTCACGTTTCCTCAGCCTAAGTAGCTCAGAAATATAAAGGCGCTACATGCAACATTCAGAGCAACCGCTGGTGGACTAGAGCACCAGGATCTCAAACCAAAGCCAAAGACTTTGATTCGATGCACCTCACCCGTTGCTTTTTCTTATATTCGTTTAAAACAGGTTACTCGAGTCTTGCACATTAGACACAGACTGAGTAACCTTATCTTCACTTCACCATTGTCTCTCCTGCTCTGTGTCCGTTTCCTTGTGACGCACACAGAGCAGAGAAGACACAAGACACACACACATACACACACACACAGAAAGGGGAGCAGAAAAACAGCAATAGAGCTTCTTAACGCTTAGCTGAAATTAAAGTAGTGCAATA
>VOQK01012923.1:3926-18024 GCA_015052645.1 Benitochromis conjunctus
GTCCGATCACTCTTAGTCAGATTGGTGAAGGTTTGCAAATAATTGCTGTCTCATTTATAAATGCAGACAGATTGATTGCATTCTGTTGGTAATCTGAGTCAGTCTGTGTGTAGACCTCAAATAGAGACCTCAAGTCAACTGGTTTCTCCAATAGCTTTATTCTGGTTATATTCCTATATAAAAGGAAGGTTGAAGAACATCTCTGTCATTTTGTAGTTGAATCTTTGTCCTGCAGCGGCTACAACACATTTGCGGAGGAATTTCTTTCAAATCTATGAAGTTTTTCCTTGTCATTGGGTGGAATCAGCAACAGGTTTGCAATTTCTGCAGATTTATTACAGTTAATTGCAGTGTAATACAAATAATTGCAAGTTCACCAAATTCAGTTGCAGTCTGATAGCAGCATGACTGCAAATGGTTGAGGACATGGTCCCCCCCCTTCAAATGCAAGACGAGTAAAGGGTCATTGAACACAACAGTAATTTTGATTCTCTTGGCTGACCGTAGCATTAAACAGTATTTAAAATTAGCTTTAAAAAAAATCAGCTTTTTTGATATGCTGATTAATATGCTCTCCTTTAATTTCAGCTCAGTGTGAGAGTGGCTCTGCTCTCTGTTTTACTGATGTGCAGAACAGAGGTGAAGTGAAGGTAATGGTAACCCAGTTGACTACAGCTTGCTAGATTGCTGTAAGTGCAATAAAAGCGTCCAAGTGTTAACTGTAACAAAACAAAAGGAAACAAAGAAAGAGGGAAGTTGCCAGCCGTCCACTCATCCACAGTGTGTTTGCTATAAATCACAGCTGAATCTCAGACTAGTCCCAATGAACCAGAACACGGCTAACTGACTATCTACAGTTAAAATTTCTGGACTTAAAAGCATTCATACCACATGGACACAAGTTGACCGTGATTCAGAGGGAGACTTTATTCCGAATGTAGTCGGGGTGTAAGAGCTGTAGATGTATTGTTTTTTTTAGATTAAACAGGCAGGTTGTGATGAAGAGAGGTGAAGCGTGGCTGGCACAGTGTGCAGGCAGGCAGGCAGACTGATGGCAGAGACGGGGTGAGCTGGCTTGGCAGACAGCTAGAGTGGGCAGGCAGGGAGAAAGGAGCTCCTGCCGGTGAGCTTGAGGAGCTGAAGCTTGAGAGCAGGCGGAGAGGTGGGGGCGAAATCTAAGCACAATGAAATTAAATTAGTTTAACTCACAAACACAATAGATGTGGTAATGATGTCTCTCTGTGATGTCTGTCAGATAGCGACTGGAGAGTCGAGTAGATGTATGGCTGGTGATGAGCTGATGAGCCACCGGTTTTAGATGCTGATCGAATTGACTGCAGGAAATGTGAATGGTGCTACAACTACAAGTGACACACAGAGAGACAATAGTACAGGAAAACAAGAGACACAGAAGAAAGGAGACAGGAAGAAGTACAACAGAGGTCATGACACTGACAGCAGTCTGTGAAACTAGATTACACAATTTCCTGCCCTTTCTGCCTCTGATATGAATTTATCTGTTTTACCTTTATTTGGATCACGAATGCTTAATCCAAATAATGCACCATATTAGGCTACTGATCTTGGAGTAATAAAATACTTGCCTCTTTATTTGTATTTACTCAATGCACAAAAGCATCTGCAACCCCTGCAGAATGTGAATTTGATCCTGACGTCCTTGTATATGTACCTCTGTATAGGTCAGTGTGGCATTGTTTACAGGGTGCACACGTGCCTCACTGGTCTGCAGTACCACAACTTATGTTTACATACATGAAACGATGATGGTTTGGGAAAAGAACACATAATTAATAATAATTAATTCAAGTGGTCTGTCAGAAAAAGAATGAAAAATATGCATCATAACATCCCAAAATCCAACACCATTCCCTCACATAATGCGTGTGATTAACAGGAAAACTTTGCATATAAAACAGGTTATCAATTATTTTGACTATCCTAGAATACCTTGAAAATGTTTTCTCACGTTTCACACCTGTGGTTATGTCTTGGTTACGAGTCAAGATTGTTGTGTCAGCTGTTGTTCGTGACATCAAGATCTGACCTCTTAAGCTTTTATTTGGTCAAAATTATGGAAAGATTTGAGGCATAAGAAACCAAAGTTTCACCACGGACTCCAGAGAGCTGTGTCAAGATTGTTGTACATCCATCCTGTGCATAACCTCTGCTTCTACCTTTCAAAGGTGTTAGCACATGTGAGAGACAAACAGACTGAGCGGCAGATGCAATATGTTGCACAGTATTTAAACAAATGAAACAACGTGTACTCATTTTCCTACAGCAGTCTGAAATTGAAGCAAATGAAGCGTGGAGTACATGTTTCATGCTTTATTATGTCTTTTACTGTCAGCATCCACGGTGGCAATCAACACGGTCGTGGATAAACAGTGAGATTGTAAAGAGGTTTGTTGCGCTAACGCGTATATGCAATGATGTGAGCTGTTGCTCATAGCAGGACCACTGCCTTTGAGCAGAGTAGCCTCCACCATCAACTAAAGGTTAGCTTGCTGTTGCTGTTCTTGCAAATTGCTAACTAGTTTGTTTGGGTTTTTTTTTTACCGTGCCAACTCCTCATTAAATATATAAAAAAAAAAAGTCTAAGCTGGTTTTCCTTCCCATGAGAAGAATGTTTAAAACTGGTTTTAAACCGTCATGCCATTTACTTCAGGTGTAAGCCTAACACTGAGCTTTAGAAGAAATTAAGTACTGCACCTCTGAAACAAAATGAAGCCAACAGTCTGTTTGCATATCACATATACGTGAGCTCAATTTTCTCTTCACAGCAGTTAAAACAACAAAAAGCAGAAACATGAAATATTTTCAGTGAATTACTCCTTTAAGTTCAAATCAGGATTTGTTTGTTTGGGGTTGTGTGCTATGCCGTTGGCTCCAACTGTTGTTGTTGCCACTTACTTTCCAGCTCCACCCCAACGCCCAAATTAGATGTTCTCAGCTTTGCCTAACTGATAAGACTTGCATGGTTTTCATGTCTGCGAAGTCAACGTGCTCTGCAGAAGCGAGTCATGAGTCAGCGCTGAAAAAGAAAGAGGAGCAGGGGAACGGAGAAGGTGGATGAAATGAGAAAGACGGCGCTCGCTCTGATTTCACGTTGGTGTCACAGGTAATCTGGTCTATGGGGCAAGAATAAACACTCACTAAAATAGACTCGGGTTATGCGCGTTCGGCGTGTGCACTGAAGAGCTGAAATCCTGTGCGCGTGTATGTTGCTCTGTGAGACATGGGACATGGCAGACTCTTAATTTGTCTGTGACCTTGAACTTCACAGGCATCTCCTTTCCTTCCCTCCCGCTCTTATTTTCCTCCCATCTTCTGGCTCTCGTTTTCATTCAGTAGGATTTAAAAGAGAAAAGGTTCATTCCAAGCTTCGTCTTTGTTGTGTTTTAGTCCGTGAGTGAGGCTTTCCTCGCTTTTCACTCGGTTGCTCCCTGGAAAGCTGAGGTTCGGTTCTATGTAAGCTGGTGCTACATGTGTGTGGACCTGTGTGTGTGCGAGCAGGAGATTGCAAGCTACTATCCTTAAAGGCACCCATCCTCATATTTACAATCTACACAAAAGATGGATTAAATGCTTCATGTGTTTAACAAATTATTCAAATTGATTCAGCTCCTGTTTCATGGCAGTTTTCACCCTGACAGCTCACACTGCTTAGCATTTCTTTGGTTAATTCAGTCGTTTGTGCTCAGCAGGTGTCCTTTTCCAGTCACTTGAGTTATTTTTGAGTATCACAAAACTGAGGCACGTCTCACATCCAGTTAGTTTTATGCATTTTTTTTTTTTTACAGGTTTATTTCCAGGCAGAAAAATGTCATTATATAAATGTCATTAGAATACTGAAATCAAAGCAGAGATGTAAAGCTTGAACATTTGGTACTACTCATTCAGTCATTGTGTGGTAATGTATGACTGTATGCATCAGTGCTGCCATCAGTTTTCATTAAAGCTTGTTATTCACTAAATTCCTGGCTGTTACTGAAGCCAGAAACTCCAGCTGTATATTTTTGGTCAAAACATCTGTTAATCGAAGCTGCGTGACCTTAAATTTAAAGTCGTGCTATATAATATCAGTGCAATTTTTTTTTACATGACTTAGAGGTGTCACATGGCATATCAGTCATATAGACTCCATGGCTAGAGTGCAGAACAAGACAAGCCCAGACATGTCTGAGGGCAAGAGCTGCACATCAGAGAGCTGCTTCAATGCAAAGTCTGCAAGAAGACTGTTCCAGCAAAAGGTAGGGACAACAAACTTCTCCACAGAGGCAAAAACACAAAGCTCTAGCAGCTGGTGGTTTAGCCAAAAGTAAACTAATGACTCAACCCACCATTTCTGGTGAACTTGCTAGTTGCACTCCATTACTGTGCAGGTTTCGTTACTTTAGTTATTAATAAACTGAAGCAGTTATGCAGTTATGTTACATTTTTCCCTAAAAATCACTGGAAACCACAATCTAGGCTACTTTTGTGTTTACATTTGACTTGGCACCTGTTGGCAACAGACTGATACCTTTAGTGTCAGTAGTGTATCGTCAGTGACTGTAGCTCATTTGAGAAGAATGCCCTTCGTTTTCTTCACTGGTAAATGCTGCTGCAATCACCAAGAAAATGTTATTAAGGTTTTTTTTTACCCCTATATTATCATAAATACTATTTATGGAAATATAATTGAAATATAGTTTGTAACCTGTACTTTCCACCCCTGTTAAATTATTTCTTGTTTTTTGAGACCCTGATGATGTTTCTGTGTGACCTGCTGCTGCTGGGATCAGGTGCTTATAGAAAACCTTCAGTTTCAGAGCTGGCTGCTTGATTTAATGATTTTTATTGCAACAATCACACACATTGGCCTTAAAAACCATCACCACGTCTTTGTTTATTTAGTGTTTCAGAACAGATGCGATTGTTTTTTTTTCCTTTTAGGTTGCATAACCTCTTATTGTTTCTGTTCTGCAGCCTGCACTTGGATGTTAAATATTAACAGCAGCACAGAAGAAATGATGAGACAGCTTCTCACTGCAGTGCTTCAAAACTGATTATTAATATATTAAATGATTAAATTATTAGCAGAAAAATGGCTTTAGGAAATTCTCAATAGTTTATTATTAAGCAGCAAATTAAGAGCTGAATTTAGTGGTTAGTTGTAGCCCCTGAAGGCCTGTCATAGATGAAGAAACCAATTGACATCCTCATGATAAGTATTTAATTGTGTTGGTACTGCATCGGTTGTGTTTTTCTTCCTCATGTAGTTTTAAACGTCACATTAATGTGTGTACCATTTGGGGGAAAAAAAGAAAAGCCATCGCTTCCCAAGACCAGAATTGCTGCGGCTCCACCCTGCTGGGAACCATAAATTATGTCTACCATCACACATGAAGTATTTGGAGATATGTGGCCAACCAGATTGGAACATTTTGTTGATGTTGTTGTTGTTGGCATGTTACAACATGGAGACTTTCAGCACATCCCGTTCCCTCTGTCTTGACCGTGGAGATTGTGATGTTCTTTCTCTCATTGCGCTCAAATCCGAACAGAATTCACAAGAAAATTTGTATTTTAAATGTACGCCCGGAGAGAAGAGGGGCTGTTATGTAATCTGAAGCAGTGTGCGAGGTCAGGTGACGAGGGTCCTGTCTGTTTGCGCACGATAAAATATTCAGGACCATCTTGAGTGCATCATGAATCTTAATGAGGACATGTGAGTACACTAGGAGCGGAGGAAAGAAAGAAACTCTGTTGATCTGTCTCTTCTCTCCTCTCCCTCCATGGCTGGCTCCTCCCACCATCCACCTGTTCAACAGCCTCCTTCCTTCCACCCTTCCTCCCGTCACCGCTCTCCTTCCCTCACTCTAATTTTATTTACTTTCTCAATCTCTCGCTAAGAGGCTCGATAAGAGTCTTAGCACTGTTGTTTTGTATGTGTGCTGTTCACGTGGCAAGCATTAGTGTGCGTTGGTTGAGATGAATCGTGCGGTCTCCATGGGTTTTAATCCAGTGGGCCACTGCGCACAAAAACACACACTTTGGAATTCAACTCTGTGGGAAATCGTATCGAACTTCCATGCAGACTGTGTTTCTCTGTCTCTCCGTGAAGCGCGCTATTAGCTGAAAGCCTTCCCTTCTTGTACTCCTCTTTCTCCTTCTCCTTTTTAAAGATTTTTTTTTTCCATCTGCATGTCTGTCGTTTCTTCTCGCCACACACACAAGCCCTCTGTTTGAAACAGTAGCTCAACTTGAAAACATTTTAGCTCATAAAACACATTGCATTCTTTCATCCTTCCCGTCCAGTTTCAAAGACTGTCCGAGTGTCTGTGCGGATGAATCATGTGCTCAAACCAATTACACCGTTTAAAAATGAACTCTTTTCATACGAGAGAACACATACGTATGTGTCTGCCTGAATTGTGGTATCAGCATGCTCATACTTTAAAAAAAAACAACAAAACCCTCACACTTACAAATTCAAACATGTGTGACTTGGTTTGCCCAGTTACAGAAACAGACCTTTTCTCTTTGCTGTGACCTTTTAGACAACTTTGGTTTTTATGTGTCCAGATTTGAGTTATTGGTGAGTTATTAGAAGGTTACTTTGTTGCTATTTTCACAACTTTTAATTGTAAAAAGCAGCAGAAACAGTGGTTTATTTTGAGAAGCTTATCCACAGACTTTATAATGAAGATTTGGAAAAAATTGGAACAATGTTTTTGTT
Source organism: Benitochromis conjunctus (assembly GCA_015052645.1). NCBI lineage: Eukaryota > Metazoa > Chordata > Actinopteri > Cichliformes > Cichlidae > Benitochromis > Benitochromis conjunctus. Next base: position 10,672 of record VOQK01012923.1, read on the forward strand.
GTTATATGAACAGTTAAGGTAAAAATTTGTTCAAGGTGTAAATAGGAACATGTTTTTGAAACGTAAATATGTTGTTAAAATCTTTCGCGTCATTACTATGGCATTACAGTACCTGTAGCCATTACAGTTAAGCTTTTGCCAGTATTTTGCTATGTATACTCGCTGGCCACGTTGTTATGTACACCTTGGTAGTACGAGGTTGGACCCTGTTTACCTTCAGAGCTACTTTAATTCTTTGTGGCACAGTTTCACCAAGTTGCTGGAAACATTCCTCAGAGATTTTGGTCCATATTGACATGATAGCATCACACAGTTGGTGCAGATTTATCGGCTGCACATCCATGATGTGACTCTGCTGCTGTACCACATCCCGACTGTGCTTTATTGCATTGAGATCTGGTCACTCTGGAGGGTATTTGAGTGTGTTGGTGAGCCTGTGAACCTGTCCTTAGCTGACAGGAGTTGCACCTTATTTGATCTTCTACTCTTTTTCATAACTTGGTTATAAAAAGTGCTTTTTTCTGTTTTTTTGTTTGTTTGTTTTTTAGTTATTGCCTTCCTGTCAGCTCAAAGCAATCTGACTTCTGGCTTCAACAAAGCATTTTCACCCAAACAACTGCTGCTCACTGGATATTTCCTCTCTTTCTCTGTAAACCCTAGAGGTAGTTGTGTGGGAAACTCCCATCAGATCAGCAGTTTCTGAAATACTCAGACCAGCCTGTCTGGCACCAACAACATCATGTTTACATGCCTAAATGCACTGAATTGTTGCCATGGCATTGGCTGATTAAACATTTGCATTAACGAGCAGTTGAACAGGTGTACCTAATGAAATGGGCCGTAAGTGTAGATTGCATATGCATCAGTGCCAAATTTCACAAGAAGCCTGTTTGCGTTGTTTCATACTTGCTGATAAATCATATAAGAGAAAAAAAAAAGAGCTGTAGCTTCTTTTATACAAGCTCAGTTGTTGTTTTTGCAGCTGATGGTTATCACCTTCAAGAATACAGCCACTCCCTCATCTAATATCAGCTGATGCATGAAAAATCACATCACTCGCACCTTCCCACACCCACCGTGCTCATTAGGAGATAACAGTAGGACATAAAATTTAAGCAGCTGTAGCTCACTGTTGTTTTTCTCTCTTCTTGCCATTCTTCTTCCAGATTGATCAGCCATTCGATGGGGATTTTCAGAGGAGCTCCGCCTACCGTCGCCGCCTTCCCTCCTCCTCCCACCCCCTCCCCCCGCGACCTTTTGCTCGCCCCCACCCACTCCGTCATCCAGCCCTCCATCCAGCCCTCCATACACAAAATGACTCTGGAACTCACTGAATGGTCTTCTATATGGATTTTTACTGCTTGTAATAGACAGTAAGAAAGAAGAGGCGCAAACCTCGATGACAAAAAAGCCATAAACACCCATAACACACACATACACACCCACAAACACACACATACACTCACAACACACACAGCTACGCACACAAACACTTTCATACCAAATAAAGCTGTTTTGCAAGCAGTTTCTCTCACACCTTTGATGTGCACACACAAAAGAAGCAAAGAAGCAAATGCACAAAGCCACTCTTGGAATGTACCGCTTACTCTTCCCATGAAATTCAACTGCTTCCTTTTTTTTCTGAGATTCTCTATGGGCCTTGAGAAAGCTGATTTTATTTGATTTTTTTTCCCCTCCCCCAATTTAAACAAGGATTGAAAACGTGGGGAATTTCAATTTGCAGTGTTTTTGGAGGACAACTTTAGAGGACAGGACTGATTGCTAATTGATTTTTTTTTCTTCATTTTCTGGAAATTCTGATCTGTGATAAATCTGGAGATCACAGATTAGTTTATCTGCAAATATTTAGTGTCTTTAGCCTTTATAATTTTACTAGAACCCAGTTTAAGATTACATTCTATTACCTCGCAGGCTGGGAAACATCTGTTACAGTTATTCAGCACTTCTTGAACACTTAAGTAATAGATGCAACAAGTGTATAACTAGCAAGTTACAACCACTGATTGCATTTTGTAGCTTGTAAAGATTGTAATGAAGTTACTTCTAGAAAGTCACTACTTGTTTTAAAGTATAAGTAACTTGAATTGAGGAGTTTGTGGAAGCAAAGAAGTAGTAGGAGTAGTATTGTTTTTGTACTGTAGTATTGTTAGAAGGGGTGCGCTTGTTTTCCTGTTGCTTGCATGCCCTCCAACATGCCTCCCCAGAACACAGAGGCTGACACCATGCAGGTCGGATCTCTGGTGGGTGGGGTTAGCAGCAAAAACTCCACCGCATCAGGCTTGGATGAGGAGAAAGGAGGAGCAGGAGGCGAGACGGATGGATTGGGAGGCGGAGGCGGAGCGGCAGAAGGAGGCCGAGGAGGAGAGGAATCTGCTAGCGAAGGATCGATCGAAGGGATTCCTTTAAAGCGATGGGTGATGCACGGGGCCGTGATGTTCGGTCGGGAGTTCTGCTACGCCATGGAGACGGCGCTGGTGACGCCTGTGCTGCTGCAAATAGGTGAGCAGAGTCCAGATGATTTACGTAAAAAACCAAAGACATATGAAGTGTATAAAGCCAACACCTGCAAAGTACATCACCTACAAAATTGCTGCTTTTTTAAATATCTTTTTCATTCCTTTTTTCAAATTGTAGTTCAGGAACTACATCAAACCCAACAAACCAAAAGATATTGTAATTATTAATTTACAAAAAAAAGCGGGGGGGAGGGGGGGGAGCAGCAAGGTCTCACAATAAAGAGTAGCCACTCACAAAAAGTGTTGATTCTGTTCTTCTGGACGTGGCGTTTTCAGTGGGAGAAACATTTCATCGTTCATCCTTCTTCGGACTCAGAGCAGCCACTTAATTTAGATGTTATCAGCTCATTAAATGGTTATCAGTTCCATACATTTCACCAGTAGGTGGCTGGCTAGCTCACTGCTATCAGTGAGCTATAAAGTAGAGCGACATAGAGTGTGTTGAAGACATTTCATGGTGTTGTGAAAAATATTTACTTCTCAGGGTCGATGTTGGGATCAGCTAATGAGTGGAGCTCTGCAACATGTGCTTGATGTAACCAAGGAACCAGGCTTGTAACCAGCACTAGGCTGGCATGTGGCCCTCCCATGGCTGGGTTCATGGGCATTAAGTTAATTGGTTATTCTAAACCAGTTGTAGGTGTGACTATGAGTGTGAATGGTTACCTGTCTCTCTGTCACAGCCCTGACCTAAACTGACAACCTCCAGATGCTCCAACCCATCACCCTCTGTTGAATAAGCAGGAGATGGATGGATGAATGGATAGATGGATGGATGGAATGTTGTTGTCTATCTTTAAATTGTTCTGCCATTTAAGGAGACACCTTAGCAGCTAAAATGTCAGACCACATATCTCATCTCCTCTTCACCTTGTTCGGATCTGCTTGGAGATTACCCGGCTTACACCCTACCTCACAGCACGCACACACAGACAAAAAACAGATCTCCAGTCAGAGTGGGCATGCTGTCATTTGCACCCAGTGTCATCTTTGACAGCCTTTTGAAAATATGCCAAGTCCAGTTCTGTCTGGAGGGTACTGGAGTCTTTAGAGGAGATGGAGAGGGTGTGAAGAGTGAAAGGTAGGAGTGGAGGAAGGGGAAGAATGTGAGAAACAGCCATAGCATTATTTATAGTTTCCTTGTAATCCCCCCCCTCTCTTGCTTCTTTTTTTTCCTCTTCAAATTTCTCCTTCCCCTTCACTGACGTTACTGTGATGTCCTAGCTTACATAACCAAGAGGACATGAATAGGAGGTCGTTCAGTGGACACCATGACTCCTGGCCGGCTCACACGGGATGAGCCGCCACAGGGAACCGGCATCCGAAACATGCACTTCAAGTGTTTGTTGTGTCTGAAGGGCAGCACTGAGATCAGCCAAGTGTTGGAAATTTAAAGGCGTTCAGCTGCATTCAAAAGAGTGGTGTGCTCTTAATGCATAATATTAAAGCAGGAAAAGGCATCACGAGTAACAAAAAAATATTTCTGGGATTCATTTAAACATGTCTCCTGTGGAAACGTTACACGGGGGAGCCGCTGCATGTTTTGGTTCTAATTTTAGCCCTGATTTAGCTGCCCTAGCCTAATTTTTGAATATGTCTGAGCTCCTCTTAGCAGATTTTGAAACTGCCTGGAGGTACAAGCCCCACAGATTAGTCTGCTAAAACTAAAGCAGACAGAACAAGGACTTTATTTGTCACTGAGAGGAAAGATAATCCAGTCATGGTATTTGTGTTTTTCATTCATTTTGACCTTTTAGTCGTCATAATTAGTGAGAAGGTTGCCTTTCATCCAAATAAAGGAGATTGCAGTCAGTACAATACAGATAAACCGTGCTTGTTGTTGTTGTTGTTAATATTGCTACCAAACACTCCATCCAAAGCATTTAACATAAAAACGTGTACATTTGCACAGCTGAAACATCACACACCACTGCCAAAAGTGTCTTTGGGCATAAGTGACACGCCTGCGGCTTCGACAAATTTGCATTATTTTACGCCCCAGGAATGAGAACAGCCTGGAAAAGGCTACAAATGGTGTTAAGATCTCGTGAAGCTGACGTGCCTATCATGTTAACAGCTGCTGAAAATTAGGTCGATGAGAGCCATGAGAGTGAACCAAGACTGTACAGTCGAGATCTGTAAGGTCATAAAACAAGCTGAGCGAGGGACTGCAGAGATTGGAGAGAGTTGTCTGTGGGCTCATTAGTATGAGAGATTCGTGGAATAATGTAATAATTTCAACATGCTGTTTGAAAAAAAAAATGGCAACTTAGAATTTCTTTTGCTTGTGGTAGTCTTGTACTCTCTTCTCTGTGTGACATTTTTGCAAGATTTTACTTCCCGTCCTGTTTTGTCTGCCATACGTCATGTTTTGGATAGTTTAGCAGGTCTAAAATGGAAATGAACTGCATGTATGCTTTGGTCAATCGTGGATAGTTTTCCTCGTTTCCTGTACATGCTCATTAGCCTCATGGATGTATTAATAGAGCTTAATATGGCATGTCAGCACGTCTTTGTCCCAGTGGCAAAGTGGAGCGAAAAAAAACCCCAAATCCCCTGTGGACCAGAGCAATTTTTCCCCATAAAACACCATTGTAAAGTTTTGACAGGACCATTATAACAGGGCTGGAAAACTGCTGGCAGAACAAACAAGGTGGAAGCAAACCTGGAAGAGGAAGTTTTATTATGGCTTTTGGGTGAACCACTTTGTTTCGAAATAGAAAAGGACTTTTCAGTTCTTATTTTACGACATCCAGAACCAGCTTGAGCGTTTGGTTTTTAGATCACTTTAGAAGTTGTACGTCCGTATGCGACTAAATTTCCCCCACCCATTCACAACCACAAAGGTTGCTTGTGTTTGCATTCATTCATGTTTTTAGCCTGCTAAAGGAAAAACAAACAGATGTAGCACCTGAAAACAACCCCCTCCTCTAACTGTGGGCAGAGCTCCAAGTTTTGGGATAACAATATCTACCCCTCCCAACTCCACTCCTCTATGTAGTTAGCGCTCTATGCACTGACTGTAGCTACTAGAATTAGCTGGATCGTCAGTAAGCTGGCTGGTTGGCTCAGCCTGAGTGAAACCATTGTATCTGTAACCCCACAACATTGAGGTCACAGAAGGGGAGAGGGTGTGTGTCTGAGTGTGTGTGCAGCTGATACAATTTGCTCAAGGAGCCCATATTTACACAACGCGGAGAAAAGCTAAGAAACTTCTGCCTTACAAGGGCTTGTGCGGGGAGCATGCCGAGCTCTCGTCTGTTCTTATACAAGGAGGCAGGCCTTTCCCCTAAAGGCAAGGGCACATATTGGGGCTGTTGAGACAGTTATATTTATAATTTAGGCATCAAATTGGGCTTGAGTCTTGTACAGTCTGGGATAAGATGATCGCTGTGCAGCTTTTGTCCTTGTTTTTTAGTTAATTCATTTCAGGTCAGTTTTATTCATATAGCACAAGTTCACAACAACAATCACCCCAAGCTGCTGTATATTGTAAGGTTAAAGAGCCAACAACATTAGAAAAAAAACCCCAACAATCAACATTAGAGAAAACCCCACTATTGGCAAGCATTTGGCAACAGTGGGGATGAAGAACTCCCTTTGTTTACAGAAACAAGTGGGCTGAAAGAGGGCAGCCACCTTCTGTGACCAATTAGTGGGTGATGGGAAAGGAGAAGACAAAAGAGGTGCACAGAGAGACAAGGATTCAAAAAGGAAAGTTTTAAACCTAATCTTAACAGTAGAGCAGGTTTCCTGAACCCAAACTGGGAGCTCGTTCCACAGGAAAGGGCTCTGATAGCTGAAGGCTCTGCCTCTGTGTACCCTGCATCTTACCCTATGACAGCTGGGATATGCGTTGTGTTTTAGGTCATCTTACAGACCCTGAAATGTTTTTGTTTATTTCTCTGTAAACTCTTTGTGTTTGTGGCAATTTTTTAGGTCATCTTAACTGCCTCGCAGAGAGGTGAAGGGTCTTTTGAAAAGGCGTTTTACATCCAGTGCACTGCCTTTGATTTGTTCTGCTTGACCTGCAGGAACATTTTTCTGTTGTCTTTGTTGAAAAAGTCACCCTCAGCAGGAACACCACCTAATGCTCAAACAGAGATAAGAGTGAAAGGGAGTCAGCGCTACAAATGGGTTTAAGAAAAGTGATAAGGTAAAAGAAAGAGAAGGAGAGCAAGGGGGGTGGGGATGGAGGTGATGAGTCCAGGCCATGTGCTGTGTCGATCTTTTCGGTTATGAGCGTGTCACAGTATATAATCAGCTTTCTCAGAACTGACCTCATGGGCAAAGACGACTAGTAAAGCATCAAAATACTCATTATTTGTCTTTATCGAGTATATTAATGTTCAGCTGGTGCAGCTCCGTACTAACAGCAGGCTGTTGGACTAAAGTCAGATTAGGGAAGTTATGAGACATAGAAGCATTGTGTGAGAATTAAGTACCTGCAGACACAAGGCAGTGGTTAAGAATCACGACAAAGAGTACATTTAATGTGAATACAGCAGAAGCTAGTGAGACTAGAGTCACTTATAGCTCACATAGCCATTATTGTTTCACTTAATTTCGAGAACTGGGTGTAATTTTATGAACTCTGTCGAGTAGGTCACTCATTAAGTTACACCCACTGACCTCAAAAGTTCCTGTGTTTTAAATTCAATTAATAGAATAGAATAGAATCAAATAGAAAGTCTTTATTGTTATTGTATTCAGAATACAAACACAATGAGATAAGAAGGTCTCGCTTAGCAGAACTGTTTAAAAAAAAAAAAAAAAAAAAAAAAAAAAAAAAAAAACAACCAAAACAAACCCCCCA
>VOQK01012929.1:353-16518 GCA_015052645.1 Benitochromis conjunctus
TCTGCTAGCGTTCGTTCTGAGACCCTGGATTTCTGACACCTGACGACTTTCTGTCTGAAACCTGACATTTTTTTTGTGTGAGACCTGACAGCCCAGTGCGTGCTCCCAACACCAGGGAAACAAATTCTGTCGGGGATACCTACTTTGGCACGACACCGGTCCCCTTTAAGCCCCGGTCTGTAGTAAACGCCGATCTCCAATGACCCGCCGCCTTTTCTTCTTCTTCTTAAATTTTACTGGCGGTTGGCAAACAACTGAGTGGTGCATTACCGCCACCAACCGGCATGGAGTGTGACCGGAACGTCGCTCAAAAAAAAAAAAACAACCCTCAAATCCACCCCACCCCCTCCCCCGCCTTATCCGTAGCTACTACTCTTTTTGTACCATCTGGGCTACCGCCTCCAGTTTTGCCTTCGGAAGGGTCGTGCGGGTGTCTGTTTGTGCTACAGTGTTCCTGTGGTCCCATGTTAGTAGTGTGAGCGATGGGAAGGAAACGGTCATTTGATTTAGCATTCAAATTGCGTGCGGTAACATACGCAAAAGAACATTCAGGCGAAGAAGCTGCACGACATTTTGGGGTCGATCCAAAATGTATCCGAGAATGGCGCAAGCGGATGAGTGATATTGAGAAAACAGCCCCAGAAAAAGTTGCAAAAAGTAAACGACTGCCTGGTGGAGGAGCTAAGAAAGTGAGCGAAGAATTAGATGAACTGTTGTTAACGTGGATTATTGAGCAGAGACTGAAAGGAGCACGTGTCTCCAGGAAAATGATCCGCACGAAAGCGAAGTGGATTTTTGATACGGAGATTGATGATGCTTCAAAGGGAAAAGAAACGTTCGTAGCCAGTGCTGGCTGGCTTCAGAAATTTATGAAGCGCCATCATGTATCGCTCCGTGGGAAGACATCGCCGGCGCAGAAGGATCCAGGTACCATACCGTATTTTACTGCCAAATGAACTCCGTTTACCCATAGTACAGCCGGGGCTACTGTTGGAAGATCTACAGTACTTGCCTCAGATAATTTGCATGTTTTATGCCGCACGCGCTGAGTAAATTGCACCATACTCTGCAAACAGCAGTGGTTTTTAAACCAGGAAGTCGTGCGCTGTCCAGTCACACATGCGCAGTTGATGCCATGTGTATAAACTGCTTGAATTCATAACCACTGTTTCATGCACATTGAGAAAGAGTGGGTTTGTACTCCGTGTAACTCGCACTGCGCAAAAGCAATTTTTCTAAAAGGTGTTTAACCACCCTCTATTAAAAAAACAATAATAATAATAATGCACAGCTCACTCACTGCTGCAGTAATATTGAGGTGTAGGCTCTGTGGAGGCCAATACTTGTAGTGTTCCACTGTGTTCTTTTCTGTCCACATATACTTTTACAGCATTGACATTTTGTTTGGGATCATCGTCATGCTGGAAAATAAAGCTGCTGCCAGTCAGATGCTTTTTAGATGGTATTGCATGATGGATTCAAATCTGATGGTACATCACTGGGTGACACAGCCTCCACCGTAGACACTCGCTGACCTCCTATGTACATATTGGAAACCATTTGAACCAAACATTTTATAATTTGGTTTCAGCTCCTTTCAGCTGCCCTGAACACAGCATGTAGCTCTGGGTATTAGATTCTGATGCCAGATGCAACCCCAAAGGGATTTGTGTCTCCACTTGTGCTCAAACCAGGGATGTCTTCCTTGATAGACGAATGTGTAACTCACTACACAGTCTGCCTCCTTTGAAGCAGAATATAAAAATATGAAGGGTGCCTCAAGACTGTTGCAGAGTACTTTGGAGGTACATGACTGAACTGTGTCAGTTCGGTTTGATCCATACGTTATCTTCAGCTTTTACCTGTATTTTGTCCCTGTCAGTTTTATTTATTAAAAAAAAAAAAGATCTAGGTTAAAGACGACTTATTGGATAACACTGACTGAAAGGAGTCTCTTCGCCTCTCAAGTGTTTTAAGATAACTGGTCCTGTTCATAATCCTCGCTCTGTCGGATTAAAATGGACGCTCTGTTCTTCATTTGCTTGTCGCTTTACCAACTGATGATGGCTTTCTTTCATAACTCAGGGTGAGCATGCATAGAGTCTACTGAACTGTGATCAGCTGTTGTCCAACTGGAAACTCAGAGTTAATCAGCTCAGAGGTTATGGTTAGACTCTCGCTGCAGTACGTATGAACATCAGTCGTGCGAGCCAGAATCAATCACTGCAGCCACACTGTCCACCGTCTGCGTGACCCCGGGCTCACAGCGTGCACAGATACACCGAGGTTTGGGGAATCAGTGAAATACTATTTTATTAAATCACCTGACCCCATCCCTCAGCAGCCGTAGGCAGCGGAGCGTGATATTACCACAGAGCGATTCGGATAGCCTGACATGTGAGCGCACACCCTTTGCAGCGGCGGTGCAGCGGATTCATTATTTCAGTGATGATAGTTTGAGTAGACATCAGCTCCAGAGTCAAACTTAAAGCTTCTGTTACAATCGACCCTGATGCTACAAGAACCACCAGTGACAGCATTTCTTTTTTTAGTGCCTTTACGGGCTTATTTCACTCTGCAGGCGTCAGGATGGGCTGGTGGGAAAAAGACAAAAAACACTTAATGTGGTCTGACTGAAGATCATCAAATCCAAATAAAGAGAACAAAATGAAAAGTGATTAACCCAACTCATCTAAACATGGAGGGGGGAAAATTAAACAAAAGCCATCAGGCCCTTCCAGACCTGATCTGCAAAATTATTGGTAAGATCTCACTTCATGTACTGCACACAGATTTAATGGTTTCCTTCCTGGTGGCCGTGAGCCTTGTCGTCACCCCGCTGAGCGGGCGGACAGGTGGTGTGGACACGCAAGGTTGTCAATACGATAACTCGAGAATGAGGCAATGTAGAATTTTCAAATTGACACCATGGGTGCATCTATTAAATATCCAGTTCAAATCCCAGTGACTTCAAGGTCAGAGGTCAGCGTTTCCGAAAATCACCTTTTTTTTCAAATGTATACCTTAAACATATCACATGTGCCTCTGCTGCGAGGCTGTGGGGTAGCACTGGTGGCTGCCTGCATTCTTTAGGTATTTATTTTATGGCACTCTAACCTTTGCATTGTTAATGCAGGTGTGCACGATTTTACTGTCATAGTTTGAAAATTAAACATGGAAAAATCATTACAGTTTATTGTAATGTATTATTCCTCTCATCTGAATACAGCAGCTTTCTGTCTTTCTGAATTCTGTTCCCTAAAACGACACAAGAAAGTGGAAATATGCTCCGTGAAGAAGAATCCCTGCCCTGTATTTTTAGTAATATCTGAGTTATTTTATTATTTCTTCATTATATTCTTTTTCCAGGTTTGGATCTCAACCATGACGAGTTCTTTGAGGATGTTCCCTTTCTCCAGCCTGCTTCCAACCAGAACTATGTCCCAGATGCGGTGTTGCCGCCCGGAGACCCGTGGCTCCACAGCGGCCCCTCCCGGGCGGCGCTGTCCCTGCCTTCCTGTCTGTGCCTGTGTGGGGACCTCGGGTCTGGACTATCTGCTCCTGGATCTTTGGGCGAGGAGCAGATCGGGGAGATGAAGGTGTACGCCAAGTGTCACCTTCAGCAGGGTGTCATGTTTGGACCCTTTGTAGGAGAAGTGTGCAGGGGACAGATGCCGGCCAACCTCAAATACACCTGGGCTGTGAGTAGAATAAATGATCACTTTTGTTCATATGGGATCATTTAGACAGTTTGTTTGATGTTTAGTCTTTTTGTTATAAATTATAAGCTGTGTTGATTTAAAAGGCCGTATGGACAGATGCTAGCACAGGCTCAGCTCTTAACCCAGGATGGTTTCTGTAAATTACACAATGGAGAGTGAAACCGGAGATTGATCGGTGAATTGGTGCACGTCAGTGATGTGGATCTGTATCAGTCTGTTGCTATGAAGGGAAAACTGACAGGGAAAGCAAAGTATTTTGCTTTAAATAAAGCAATTTTTTATTGCTTTAAAGAAAAGAATTACTTCTACAAATATGCTCTAGGAAACTAGGTATAATTTTATTTTGCTAGAAGTTATTCTTCTAGCAAAATGAATGAGAGGAAACCCGACAACAATGACAAAAGCTGCGTGTACAGAATCCTTTATTTATGCTTTAAAAGTTTTCTTTCTGCTCCATAATCTTTGAGTTGTTTCTTTTTGGCCACTTGTTAACACAAAGATGGGTTTTTGTGTGTGTGTTTTAGATCAGAGACGATGCTGCTTTTATCTACGTGGACGCTTCTGATGAAAACAAATCTAACTGGATGAGGTGGGACGTTTTTATGGTTCCTGTTGCTTATTTTTCTCTTCTGATGTAGTTGCAGACTGCACATGTTTGTTGTGTGTTTCAGGTATGTGAGATATACGAGCAGTGAGGAAGAGCACAACCTGGACGTTTTCCAGTTTTATCGTCGTATCTACTACAAGGTTTCCCAGCCCATCTCAGAGGGAGCAGAGCTCCGGGTCTGGATTGGCAAGGATTATGCCACCCTTCTGGGTCTGGGGATGGGTGAGCTCTGTCCCAGTTTGTGATGCAGTAGAGACTGAAAGGTAGCTCTCTAAAGGTGCTTGATACCTTTGTCTTTGTTGGCGATGTACAGGTGACAATGTGAAATGTGAAGTTGGAGACAAGGAGCCAGCTCTGCGCCTCCTGCAGGACATTCAGTTGGTCACCCTCCCGGAGCCGAGCAGCACTTCCGTTTGGTCAGATCACAGCCAATCACAGAGCCCCATGCCTGTCATCAGTGACGTGATGACGATGTCGAACTCGGATGCCGTCAGCGACCCAGGCGGCACGATCACGGGCTCAGCCTTCGTCTCCACCTCTGTCATCTCCTTCCCGTCTCCTCACCTGGTAGAAAAGTATGATTTTCTGCCTGGAACTGAGAAATTGCTGAGCAGCCCCAACACCATGCAGAACAGCCCGTGGTACTTCTTTGGGCTCGAGCCGGATCCCACCGGTCGGCCTCTGGACCGAAGCACCGCTGTGTGCAAGCTGTGCATGGAGCACGTGAGCTGTGCAGGAGGAGCGCCAGATCTCCAAAACCACCTGACCGGCAAACACCACATCAGGCCGAAAGACAGTAACAAGGACCGGAGTCTCACACTGGGTAACTCTCTACTTCCTGCTTGCAGTGCACAGTGCCAGAAGTTATTAGGTTAAAAGAGTCTGATGTAAGTGATGCAGAATCTCTGGTGGGAATTTCATTATAAAACATCCCAAAGTTATTAAAGCATTTCTCTTCCAACCAACACAATTGGTTGGAAGAGAAAATACAGAGTTTATAAGTTAATGGGATTCATAATCTTTGAAAGATGAATGGGTGCATTAAAATGTGTCCTAATCTATTTTGTAGGGATTGTATTTTAACCGCACTTTGACTCGATCCTACCTAAATCATTGGGATTCATCTTCTGATGGCCGTCCAAGATTTAGAAATGATCATTTTCCTCAACTTTCTTTTGTTATTGTGATAAAATCCGCTTTTATTGTGCTGCTTTTATCAAATGTACGGTTTCAGCTAATTAACTCTTGTGTGTTATAGAACAGAAAGGAATTTAATTCTGTTGTCAAACTTTCATTTTGCTGTTTAAAAGCTGCTCTTTTTCACAAAAACAGGTCAACAACGCTCTCAGCCACTCGCACTTACCAGCGGTCTCGTCAGCACTCTGCCTTTGGTTGTGTCCACTCAAGTGATCGATGCTATCGCCAACTTTCTCATCGTGGACCTCCAGCCGCCATCTCTCGTGGAAGGCGAAGGCTTCAGAAAGCTGATTGTCACACTGCTGCCCAACTACAAGGAGCTACCGTTGTCCTGTCAGCTTGAGAGCCTCCTGAGGGACCACCACACCCGAGGCAAGGCGAGCCTGGCTCAGCTGCTCAGGAGGAAAACTGAGAGCGGAGAGAGCGAGGAGGTTATGGATTACACTGCTCCCATTGAGTTCGAGCACAGGAGACGTGGGCGAGCTTCCAGCAGTCAGAAGGAAGTTCCTTACTTTGTGACATTGAGCGTAGAGGTTTGGCTCCACAACTGGCAGGGAAACGCTGAGCGGTACCTCACGCTCTGGGCGCACTACGTGGACAGTAGCTTCAGCTTTCAGAACGTTGCTTTGGCGACCCAGCGGCTGACAGAGAGTGGGGGGGAAGGGCTCGCCGTTCGATTGGTGGAGGCCCAGGTGAAGGTGATGGCGCACGAGTGGGGAATCTCCCAGCCTAATCTGATGTTGCTGGGAGGTGAGACAAGGAACAAGATGAGGACACGGCCAATAAAAAGCATGAAGGGGGCGGAGGTTGCAGGAAGCACCTCCCACCCGAACTCAACAACGTTTCTAGAGAGGGAAGACTCTGTGTCACCTGCGGAGCCAGAGCACACTCACATTAGTGAAGGACTTCCATCTGTTCCTTGTTTTTTCAGAGCTGTTCAAGACTGCGTGGAGGAAGTGATGTCACACCCCGTCATCTCCAAAACTCTCAGCCAGTTCCAGGGTTTTCTCTCCACCCTGTTCTTGCCAGCTGCTCAGAATAAATGCTCATACCAGCATCATACCCAGAGCCTCCTGAAAAGTCTGACTAAACAGGAGCGGGGCAGACTTGCATCGTGGGCACACAGCCAGCCAACCTGGAATAACCTTTACCCTTTACTGAGCATGCTCATCAGACACAAAAGCCTTTTTTGTGGTGTAATTAAAGAAATGAAAGGTGAGTGTTTGACCAAAGACGACTGTGCTTCAGAGTCCAGTTCAAGTGGCAGCTACCACGCCAACTCCACCTCCAACACGTCCTCTACAGGTGTAACGTCTTTGCGTTGTGAGTGGAAGGTTCTGGAGGAGCTCTGCTCGGTCCTCAAACCACTGGACGTGGCGTGCCGGACTCTCGCCAAGGAGGCGTTCCCCCGACTGTCCCTCGTCAAACCCATCCTCACCGGCTTGCTCTCACGACACCTCGTGTCCCGGCCGTGCGATTCGTCGTCCATCTTGAAGGAGGTAAAGCGGATGATGAGGCAGAGCCTGGCGTGCTGTTATGACAGCCCTGCGGTGAACAGAGTCCTGAGCGTGGCGTGCTCCCTCGACCCCCAGTTCCACGGACTGGGCTTCATGGAGGAGAAGGTGAGTCGGAAAGCTGGAACGCAGGGAAAAGAGTGCTGCAAAACAGCTACGGCACTCTCTACAAATCAAATGAAGAATGGCTTATTTTGATATTAAATGACACATTTAGCAGGCTCATAGTGTAAAAGTAATGCAAGAAAGAAAACGCTGTATAGCAGTGTATTGGCCGCCGACTCCCAATGTGTTTTTATGTCTAACATGTTTGCTTGTATTAGTAAATGGACTTAGATAGGATTTACAAAAAATGTAAATATAAAATAAAAAAAGTGGACGCAAACAAATCTGTCCACACAACGGTCTTTCATTTCTTTGGATTTGGAGTTAGATAGCTAGAGGGTTCGAGGGGGGTTATATAGAGTCAGTGGTTTATTATCTCCAACAAAACACGTTTTCAATGAAAACATTACGATATTAAGTTTCTGATACGATAGCAAGGTTTACATTTATGAATTCTGGTGTTTTCTAGGAGCGGACGGACACTTTTGATTGGCTGAAGAAAGAGGCCGTGAGGATTGTGAAAGAGGACACGAGGCGGAGTCGAGGTAAGAAGCACGGCGAGCGGAAGAGAAGCCCCTCCCCCGGGTCACCAGAGTCGGAGAGTGACTTCTTGCGGAGGAGCAAACGCCTCAAAGAGTCCCGCCCCATCAACTTCGGAGAGATTGACGATGAAGACGAAGAGAGCAACGCAGAGGAGGTGGAGGACAGCGAGCCAGCAGACCCGGGCTCTCAGGGTGGGCTGTCAGGTATGGAGTTCCTGCTGGGAGACCTGTTCTGCTCCGCCCCCAGGAGCAGACAGAGCTCTGTGGAGGAGTCTATCGATATGGAAATGTCCGTCTTCAGAGCCGACAAGGGGGCCTCGCTGGGCGTAGAGCCCCTGCAGTGGTGGAGGACAAAGGCGGTGCAGTTCCCACTGCTGGCTACGGTGGCACGGGCCTACCTGGCTGCCCCTGCGGTGGTGGGAAACGCTGCGCAGGACTTTGTGGGGGAAGGGGGAGGAGCCACGTACAGAAACAGATCAAATATTCCTCCAGAAAGTTTGGATGCGATCCTGTTTCTGCATCACAACCACATGCTCACTGCTGAGAGCAGGCAAGCGGCAGCTCAGAGTGACGACAAGATCCCATAAAGGTGGAAAGCTTAACATTCCCAGCTGTGCCATTACAAACTTCACAAAACAGAAACCAAAGCCCCAACACAACATTTAAAACACACGATGGACAGGTTGGATGCCGCACACTCAACCTTTTTATTTTCATGCTGAAACATCCATCTCTACCGTCAAACACATCCTGGGCTGAAAGCTTTACACAACACTATGCAGCAGGTTTCAGGAGGCTCTAATTAGGCTCATTTCCAAAGAGCGCCATTTTTGAATATTTTCCTTTTTATTTACCTGGAGATGAAAGATGTTTGGACTGTTTGTTTTTTGTTTTGTTTTTTTGACTGATTTACTTTAAACTCTGTGGTTTCTAGAAATTAGCTTGTAGCATCCAGTGCCTTACCTCATTCATATAGTACTGTCCCACAGTAGTTTAGAAGCACATTAACTCTAACAGTAGATATCACTGTACTGACAGTAGGCCTGCTATGGGCTCAGCATTACCATGTTTACTTCATCTCAGACTGCTGAGACATCCTTGCTGAATACCTGTTTGTAGTCCTAAGATAATGTAACTATACGTGCTACATACTGTTTGTGAATAAATGTATATATAATATGTTGCCGTTTGAGCAGTTCATTACTTTCATCATGAGTTGTATAAACGTGCAGTAAAAACAAGCTCTGTATTGCATACTGGGGTTCCTTATGCAGTGAGGTCCATACGTTTTTGGACAATGAGGCAATTTTTGAGGAAGAAGAAGCTAAAGATTTGGTTTCCACCTTCAGTTGCTGCTTGTTTGTTTAGTGTTTGATCCATTAACAGTTACAGAAATACACTGCTCAAAGAAAACACACCAGATCTCTATGTGGAAAAAAACATATAATGCTCACTATATATGCTGACTGGGTAATGTATTAAGAAATTCATGGAAAGTAAAAAATTGAAAGATTATCAACCTACAGAGGAATTTAAAGACACCCAGCAAACCAACGTGAAAGGATGATGCAGGAGGCTGGTCTGTTTTGCTAAAATTTAATTGCAGCAACTTAAAACGGCAATCAGTACTTTGTATGGCCCCAAACATGCTTGTATGCATGCCTGACAATGTGACACATGCTCCTAATGAGATGACTGATGGTGTCTTTGGACATCTCTTCTCAGTCCTGGACCAGGAGATCACTGAGCACAGTCTAATGTGTAAACTGGCAGTGTGGTGCAGGAGGAACTCGGGACCTACTGCACCAGCATAGGGTCTGACTGTGGATCCAAGGATTTCATACCAGCACATAGAGTCAGTCAGGTTGCCGTTGCCTAGATTGTAGAGGCCTTTGCGTCCAAATATGCATCCCTAGACCATTAACCGCCACCAAATCAGTCATGCTGAGCGACGTAGCATAACATCCTCCACTGCTTCCCAGACCCTTCCATGTCTGCTACATGTCTTCTCTTACATGCTCTTGAGGGACACATCAAAGCTTCAGGCAATGGCACATATTAATGTGTCATCCTGGAGGAATTAGACTACCTGTGCAACCTCTGTAGAGTCCAGGTATCACCTCATGCTACAAATAATGATACTGACCTTTGCCAAATGCAAAATTAATGAAAACAGTCAAAAAAGACGGGAAGTTTTTAGTTTCCTCCACCTGTAAAGCCATTCCTGTTTTGGCGGTTGTCTCGTTGTTGGCCCAGTAGTGCACCTGTTGTTAATTTCATGAACACCAAAGCAGCTGAACCTGATAAACACCCCCCTCTGCTACTTGACCAGATCAATATTACAGAAGTGACCTGATGCTATACTGTGATTAATGGAAACTTTGTCCCATGTCCCTCTTGTGGGGGACACTCCCATAGGGGTTAAATCTGGGACTCTCCACCATTTGACCTTTGAACTGAAGAAGCTTCTCGGATGAGAGGTGAAACGTCTTCACCAACTTAAAGAAGTCCAGACGCTTTTCTTTCCAAGCTCCTTAGACTATGGAAACTTTGGTTTCCATATGTCTGTTTTTTATTGTGAATTTCTGCTGGGTTTAAATTTCTCACTGAATGTTAATAAAGTCTTTAAAGGTTTTACATTTTACTCTTGTAGACACACTAGTACAGCTCAAACAAATTCTCCTGAACCATAAAGTGTTTAACACATTTTTAATGAATTATTACAAAAAAGTTCATAAGAATCAACAAACCATTCAAATTAATGCTTGTGCTTCGAGTTTAAATCGGTGAACAGGAACAAAGAGAACCTGAAGCGTGACGCTTCTACAGACCGAAACACTCGTCTCACCGTCTCTCTACAGTCTGGCTCGAGTCTCAGGATGGTCCTTCCTGAGGCGGCCTTGTTTTCTGGAGTGGATGAAGACGTTTGCAGGATGGGTGAACGCCAGCAGAGTGAGAAAAATAAGACCAATGTCCACCTGAAACAGATCCAGACAACAGTTTGCATTCATGTGAGTACAGTTAATGCAAGGAAAGTGTATTAAATATTGACCTGTGTTGATACTTAGCCACTGCTGGGTTGTTCAATATTAAATCAATAAGTGTATAATGAGGTCTAATGAAGCAAAATTTCAACTTTTTACTGTAAATATTTACACGACCTCATCGAGCTGGGGGAATTTGGTACTTTTTAATGCGACTTCTTTTTCCAGCTTATTTGAGTCCTCATAACTTCATAACTACAGGAGATATCCACAAGACATATTCACACACATGAAAAACTTTCTATGACCAAATTTAAACATCGATGTAATGGGACTACATCATGAAGCTCATGGAGAAAAGGCCAAGGGTCTGCAGGGTGACTACTCTGAAATATAAAACATGTTTTGAGTTATTTCACACTTTGTTGTTTACTAAATAATTCCATGTGTTCGTTCGTAGATCTGATGCCTTCAGTGAGAATCTACAATGTAAATAGTCATCAAAGTACAGAAACCCATTAAATGAGAAGGTGTGTCCAAATTTGATGTCTGTGACCTTGAGGTCACTGAGATTCAAACTTGTCCAAGATATCCATTGGACACGTGTGTGGCATCAGTTTGAAGCTCCTACATTGCCCTGTTTTTGAGCTATCGCATTCACGTGTCCACGCCCCTTCTCTGCCCACCTGACAGGGTGGCGATAATACCTCATCAGGCTTTTACGGATGAGGGACAAAAACCTACATAAAAGGGATATTCTCTGACCACGGAGACGAGGGGGTACTGCAGCACAGAGACTCCAGCAGAAACAGCCATCACCAGGCCATACAGCTTCCCAAAGTGACAGGCTGGAAAACTGAGAGAGCAAAAACCAAAGGGTTAAAACCTGTCTGTGTCTAACTGATGAATAAACTTACATCAATTTGAAATTATTTTGCCTCCTGATATTGTTTTTTAATTAAAACTGAGAAATTTAGAAGACAGGGGAAACTGAAAAAAGCCAAACTTGTGACTGCTTCTTTAGCAGTTTGTATTCTGTGTATTATTATTGTATGTATTATTATTATTATGCAACTTGAAACTGTTACTTTCCAGCCTGTCCAGTGTGTGTTTGATATAAACTCACGCGATGCTAAGGAAGGCTGCATTCCCCCCATAAAGGAAGGAGCGATTGAGGACCTGCAGGATGAAGGTGAAGTACTGAAGCGGGAGAAAAGCAATGGAGGTGCACACAGAGAAGAGGAGGCACTGCAGGGCAGTCAGGAGCAGGGAAAGGCAGGAGGAGCGCAGGTCGGCCTCTTGCTCCGTCTCTCCTACAGTACGAGAGACATTCAGAAGGAGTTTCCACATAAAAACATGTCGTTCTAGCAGCATTCGCTGATTTACCCGGAGCCAGAGGCTGCTTCTTGTGTCTGTCCATGATGAGTCCGTTCCAGGGGGCACACAGGATGCCACACAGCTGAGTTATTGCAAAAGCATTGGTGTACTGGCTCACTGAGGATTTAGGGATGGATGAGAAAACGAGGGAATGAGGTGAGTTAGAGAATATCTGGATCAAAGAAAGTTAATGTGTATGATAATGAGAGCAATGACTTACCCAGGTTGGAGTCACCATCAGCCAGCCGGTTCAGCATGGAGTTGAGCGTGCCAATGAAGAAGTAGTGTCTCAGCTGCATGATGGACAACCACACCAGGTGAAATATGAAGAACCTGGACTTGACACAGCTGCCGAACGACTGCACTGAACACACAAAACTGGAAGTAAAATACATCGACTACTACATGATACTTTGTTATGTGTGTATGGATATGTATTGGCCTGATGTGGTTTCTTTGCTGGTCAAACAGTAAAAACACTCGCCACAAACAGTTTTGGATGGTAAAGTGGCGATAAGAACCTTTTCCTGTGTTTTGCGCCTCTGTCCTATCCTCAGGTGCCAGCAGCGTGTTCTCCATCTCAGGGGACTCCTGTGCCGGCGGACCGTCCATCATCTCAGTCTCCTCCACAGTGTCAGTGTTTCCACGTCCACAGTTTATCCTGAAAATCAGAAAAAAGTGTGACACACAAATGAGTGCACATTCAAATTCAACATTGCACTGGTCACTTTTGTTCTCGCGACTTTTACTTTATGTTCCTGACTCAGAATTATTATTCAAAAAAAGTCAAAAGGGTTACGCTCGTCATCTGTGGTGAAATATGGAGAAAGCAAAGAAAGAGGAAAGCATGTGGAGGACATGTACCACCTGATCTGTTCCCTGAAGATCAGAAACTCACTGCAGTTACTGGACAAACATTCATCAGGGTTTAAATAACGACATCCAGCATGGAAAACGTCTGTTTTGTTTGGTTTTTGTACCAGTGAAACTTAAAAGTGTGGCTACAATAAAGCCCCGTTTCCATTAGTACCTGTTTGGATCGACTCGCCACAGCTCGACTTGGATGGACTGGTTTCCCATTACAATCCAATACCATCTAATGTGCGTGGTCGTCGTCACAGCAACGTAGGCGAGCGTCCCATGATGTAATTATGACGTATGCGACACGGACACTACAACAAAGGTGGAGGTCGAGGCGACGATGTACCTGCCGCTCGTTCTGTGGCTTTTCGTCAGACTCGGGGATCACGCTGTTGTTTTTTGTAGCCATTTCCCTCGTTGTGGGTTTCAAAAATGGCGGTTTGGATTTTCGTGCACAATAACAACAAGAATAAGACAAATATATACTTCTGAATTTAACCACTACATCATCTAAATGCTACGTCCACTTAACAAGATAAAAGACTTCACCTTTGTCAGTAATATTTAGTATTTGATTCCTTATTTAGGTAGTTCTAAACTTTTTCACAGAATAAGAACAAATTACACAAAAAATGTTGTGAATTTGTGCTTGAAATGTGTGTTTAAGTACAGATTTTGTGTGTATGAATGACGGCCACTGTCTTTATAACATGAATAGCAAAACGTTGTCATGCTCTCACCCGTAGGTGTAGTTTTCAGGCAGAGTGTAGGGGAAGTGGGTTTTCGGCATCAGCAGGAAAGTCCTGGCCACATGAATGCTGCTGCAGACGGTCAGGAAAATGAAAGAGTTGCGGAGAGAGATTCCCTGTTCATACAGAATCTGCAGGGAAAATGGAGAAAAAAGATCATTAAGCCTGAGACCAGACAGATCTTTCAGTTTTCCCAAAGCAAAGTGGCCTCAGTAACTGTGACATGACAGAAGTATGAAATAAATGTTTAGTTTACAGCCTGGTGCATAAATGGTGTTGGTCTCTACAGCTAACTTCTCTCTTTGTACAGCCCGATCCGGCGGGGGAGGCGTGGGATGCCAGATCAGGCTGCTTTGCCTGACAGGTGGATACTGACACAGGTGACTATCTTCTCACCTCCACTAATTTAAGTCGCTAAGCTAGGCCTCTGACGTGTGTTTGTGGTGTTGCTGCTTTGTTAATGCAGTTCTCTGACCAATAAAATTGCATGCTGTGTCTGACAGCCAATCCAAGAGGCCTTTGCTTCAACTTTGGTGAATGTAATTCTAGTAGTCTGCGCTATCTGGATACTATCTCTTCTGTTTGAGGAGGATGTGGTTGTGTTGGTTTGTCGGATGACCTCGAGCTCTCACTGGGGCAGTCTGCAGCTGAAGCAGGGGTGAGATTTAGCACCTCGGAGTTCGAGGACATGGTCTGCAGTTGCAGATGGATGGATTGCATATTGCTGTACCAAGTGAAAGATTTCATGTATCTCAGGGTTTTCACCAGTCTGTCTTTGAGGTAGACTGGTGAAAGGTCTGCAGTGACTGGATACCATGCTAGTCTGTCACGGTGAAGAGAAAACTTTCAATATACTGGCTGCTCTATGTTCCCACCCTCACCTTGGGCATAAGCCGATGGCAATGACCGACAGAACAGGATAGGGATACACAAATGACCTGCTTCGGTCTCCCTTAGAGATCGGGAGAAGTGCTTGGTCATTCAGGACTGGATTAAAGGATGTAAATTCTAACATTTTATCTATGCAGTATTCAGCAGAAATTCACAGGTATATTTGCTGGTGCACCAGTACAGCTACAGGATGCAGCTTTTTTCCACTTTGTTGTCCAAATAAGAATAAAACTGTACTTCAGTAAAGTACTTGTGACACTAGTGTGAGGACAGCGTTGTTTTAATCCAATCTAATGTGTGAGACAAATATGAGTGTAGCAGTTACCAGTCCCACCTTAATGACGAGAAGCACAGCAGAGGAGGAGTCAAAGGCACCATTGTAGAAGGTGATGATGGTGGAGCGATGAGCAGGAAACAGGTTGCCCACCTTTCCATCACACAGAGACACAGATTTATGATGTATTTCTGTTTAGGAACACAGAAACATTTCTACAGATGGAGTTACCTGCATGTTAGTTATGAGCAGCAGGACTCCACCCACAGTGAGAAGTGACAGGGCGGGGTAAAGCAGATGTGAAAATGCTGCAAGACACAGAAATACAAAGATTAGAAATGTGATGTGGCACAATATTAAAGGACGTTAGAGTTAAAACTCCAGATTCACGGTGTAGAGAGCAGCAGAAGTGCTGACGAGCAGTTTAAATGCTGAATAATCATGTTTTAAAACAAACTTTTTTGCTTTCCCCTGCAGCAGTAAAGGGTTACAATCATGGCTGGATTCGGTGACCCAGAACCTTTAAACCATAGGCTCAGGCTGATGGGGCGTTTTGTTGTTCGTGGTCTCTCTGTGCCCTCATTCTCTCCCTCTTCTCTTTTCCCCCATTCCACAAACATCGAGGCTGAGCCTGTTTCTGCGGGAGGTCTTTTCCCATTAACTCTGGCCTGTAAACAGGTGACTGCCTGATTTGTTAGGCTTTCTCTCTAATAATACAAAACAGGCAATAAGAGGCTCTAATGTAAGTGTCCTGTTAATGTTGGTGTCAGTTACACAAAAGGACCTGGAGCCAGCACAACAGAGCCAGCAGTGCACGGGCAGGAATGCATTTCTTACTTGGAAATTCTGACACCACTTCATATTTAAAGAAGAAAGGGATGGGCGAAATCTGAGCGTGCAATGCAAACTCTGTTTGCCAGCAACCAAACTGCTCTCAGCATCAAAAGAGTCCACCTCCAACCTAAAGAAACATCTGGAAGTAATTTTTTTTTTTTTTAAACTAACGTTAGACTACTGCAACTACCTTGTTTTAGTTGTGGTAGCTACCTGGGTTATGTGCCACTTCAATATCTTTGATGTGCTATTGGCGTGTGATTTATTAGTATTACTGAAGGCTACTTGCCACCAAGCTAACATCTTATCTTATGTTAATGTCGTCTTTGCTCCTCTATAGTAAATATATTGTCTATTCAGGGAGATTTGGGATTAACAGCCACTTGGTAGAGAAAACCAAACAAGAATTTGCAGGATGTGACTGCTACATTCATGTAGTTGTAAAAAGCATGACAATATATTAAGTAATCCAAAGTATTCAGAATAAGTTACTCACATTGAGTAACTT
>VOQK01012931.1:17043-33367 GCA_015052645.1 Benitochromis conjunctus
AGAGCTCAAATAGTCCAGATTTTATGAAAAGGAAGACTCATTTCTGAGATTCTTCAACGTAAAGCATTTCTGCTTTCTCTTCCTAAATCCCCGTCCATGGTGTATGCTTTAACAGCAAAAGGCAGACTCATCTCTAGCCACCAGGACAAAAACAAGAATTAATATTCATGTTTTTTCTCCAAGCCATTAGCTCATGTGATTTCTACCCACATGCTTTAACAACTTCCCACCAACTGGACATGTTTCTATCTCTATAGGAATGTTACCTGTTCCAAATCACAAAGTGGGTGGTTGATAGCCGGAGCAGAGCCAGGTAATGTTGGCGTGCTAGCAGGATGTGTTGATGATTAGCACCTCTCCACCACAGTTTTACTACTGGAAATTTAATGAACAGAAAAAATGAGCAGCAGAAAGTAGATTAAATGACTCATAATGGTGTCTACGAGTCTAGAAATTGTCTAATGTCATGTTTGTTTGCTTCTTCAGACAATATACAGACTGGGGACAAAGTCATATGTACATTTATTTTTTTTATTTTATTTGCAGTTCTTCAACTACTTGTCTTATACCCTGATGTGAGTGGGATGGGGCTGCAGGTGTTTCATGGGGTAAAACTGGCCTACCTCAGACCAGGACGTCTGCCAGATCCTGCTGCATTATGACCTCCACACCTTCTATGACAGTTGGCTCAAGTTATTGGCAATGATGCAACACAACACAACATTTCCTGTGCAGTACTAAAGAAATCACTGGTGAACAGAGGTTAAACAGAGGGTGAAAAATGTTAGATTAGAGGTCCTAGGAATTGTTGAGTAACAATAACAACTAATTTCAATTATTACCTTTCTGTTCTTAGTCATGAATAAAATTCTACTAAACAGAAGGCGTCCAATATTAGACGCTGCAGGATTTCTTAAAGGCCAGGTGTGAGGCTGAGACCACAGGTGTTTATAAGCCTAATGCGATGAACTTGTTATGAGAAACTCTTTGGAGGGGAGGTTTTAACAGTAATTACATTAGAAAGTGAAAGCTTGTTCTATCATTCTAGTACCTATAAAGAGTAACACTTCATGTTACCACAGCATCCAGTAGCTAACAGCTATTCAGTCTGAAATGATTCAAGAGACACTAACGTGTTTGTACTTAAATTAGCAGATACAGAAAGTAATGCCTTTTCATAAATGCACACAGCTGTCATGACACCACAGTCAGTGATGATTGTTTTTTAAAAACAATAACAGTAGCCTGTTAGCTGCATTGATTTGGGTGAACATTGTAGATACAGTAACCTTAAACTTTCCATTTAAACAATGAAGAAATCTGTCATTGTCTCACCGTGACATCATTGCATTTTTACAATATTGCAAAACCTTGATTTCTTCAAAGGTTGGAAATAATTACCCGGCAGTGCCAGTGATATAAGCCAGAGTTCAGACTTTTTTCTGCAGACATACATTTTGATGCGTGACGTGTAAATAATAAAAATGCCAAAATCCACTTTGCTTCATCAGCTGCTGCCTACTCATTTTCACACTGACTTAACTGGGGCACCTGCACAGAACAGAGCCACTGTCAGTGTTATTAGTAACCACCTTATTTAATCCCATGAAAACATCAAGTGTCTGCTGTGAAGAAAAGAAGTAAACATTTTTAATGCACAACCACTCTTTGTGTTTCCACCAAGTAGACACATAAATAAATACTGTACACAGTGGTAACAGGGTCTACAAACCACAAAGCAAATAAGACTGAAGCAGAACTTTTAGCACCAAGAATGTGTCTTATTATTATTATTATTATTATTCAATGAGAAGAATGATGTTCATTCCTGATTCATAAAGGAGACAAGGTGATGATGCATGTGATAAAAGCAGAATACATAGCACAGCGTTCCTTGTATTTTTGAATGCACAATTACATAATAATATAAAAGTACAGTTTTCACTCTTTGTATTCTGCTTGTGTCTGAATAATAAGTGTGGCTCAATATATTGCAAGTACAGTTTGGATGAAGGCTTGTAGACTGGAGGGTCGACAGTCTTCCTCTGTTTCTAATTCTAAATTAATTAAACTGTTACATTTGTAAAATGATGAGATTTTAGATACTGGTGAGAAAGACAAGTCACATTAGGGATATCAGTAAAATTTGCTGACATTAGCTGAAACATTATTAATAAAAAAAACTGCTATATTTAAATCTTGCCCCTGGCTGCTACAGTATATATGGATTTTTTTAAGCTCATTGTTAAATGTTTTCTTACGCCAGTTTAGTGGTGACTGAAAGAAAATCGCAGGTGTATCTAATGACATTATTGACATCTTTGTTTCATTTAGGTGTGCCTGTAAGCACCGACAGTGAGCCAGCAGGCACAATACAGAGATCTGGAACTGACACACTGAAGTGGAACACAGCCACCATCGTAAGTGTCATTTATTGCACCTGTGTTTTTCCAGCTATCCTGTCAGCCAGTAAAAATAGCTCCCTAGATTTTGCTGGTTTCATTATGGCCAGTATGCCTGCTTTGTTCTGACAAAAGGTCCACACAATGACCAGATCCTCTTGACGAAGCTATTCAACCAAAAGGAGAATGTGATGTTACGCTGTATTGCCTATGATAGAGCCAGGTGTGCAGTGGAATTTTATGGCAACACTAACTTATTATAACAACATAAACCTGCACAAAAACTTTGGAATCGGTTGTCATATTAATCTATTGGGACTTTGTGAGCATTAATTTCTCTTAAGACAAAAAAAATGTACATACAAATTATTTTTTAATTCATTTTTTCATGTACGTCATTGAAGTCTTTTTATGAAACCTTCACTGACTGCGAATATTGGGAAAACTGATCACTTTGTTGAGAGCAGCACGCCAAAATTAAGCGCCAACATATGATCATCAACTGCAGAAAGAAAAATAAAACACAAAAGCTATTGTCAAAGCCGGTCTTTTGTGCCAGCATGTCAGCAGTCCTCAGACTATATGGGTTGTGTGTCAGTAGATGTTAGCTAATGCTAACAACTGAGCCAAACTCCGCCTACTTTGGGACGTCGTTTGTGACCATCCCAACTCGAGCTCCAAACTCGAAAACCCTGTAACTTTTTTCTCTAATGAGTTGAATCATCATTTACAAACTCTCATTTGTGTCTATTTATCTTTGTCTAAAATTGAAATTTGTTTGTTGATCTGAAACATTTAGGTATATGCACAAAAATCCCCCCAAACAAAACCAAAAAAACAGGCAATGGTTAAAGGACCTGACCTTCAGAGGGAGACTTTTAGCACTTGACTAAATATCTTAAACAGACTTGGTCCTAACAGCTGCGTTATCTCCTACAACCAGCTTTTCATATTCTGCCTATTTTGTACATAAAACCAGGAAAACGAATGACGTCCTAGCAGAGTGGAGGGGTCATGGTAGAAATGTACAAAAGTACTTTACTTCCCCTCTATAGCACAATGCACTCAATGGCTGTGACACTGTCACCGGGAATAAAGCTTTGGAGTTGGGCACAAATCAATTCATACATCCAAACGCATGAAAGTTGGTCGTTTTGGCACTGAACCTTATTTCTTTTCACAGTTGTTGTGCTGTATGGTTGAACATGTCAAGTATTTGTATACTAATCTCCCTGTATTGTTCTGTGTGCGACCCTTCCAACTGCACCATGCAGTGTAGCTGTGCTCCAGCACTCCAAGCACAGAGCTAAAAGCTGTGGTCCTCTTCAGTGTAAACCTGCCAGTCACTAGATTCCCTCAGTCCTTTCTCCAGGACACAGTTCAATTTAAAACCTCTTTGCTCAGAACTTTGACTCCCATGGGCACATAGCACACTTCCACTCTTTGCTTTTTTTTGTCTGTTTTGTTGATATAGAACTAAATGGTTCCTGATTCATTAGTGCAGTGCTCTAAGACAGGAGTCTGTATGCCTTTTCATTGGTTATTCAAATGCCTGAGAAGAACATTTATTTGATTTGTTTGAATGTTTCCAAAGTCCTGGACCTGTTTTTTTTTTCTTTTTTTGTATTAAAATCTGCCAGTCAGTGAATCCCCTCAGTATCGCAAACACTAAATAAAAAACTGCAAGAAAACTGAAAAAATAAACCTCAGAATTTAAACTCCCATGACCACCCAGCTTAGCTTTGTTCCTTATGCTTATTTATTCAGATTACATATTAAGTTTGGAGTGAAATTCTATGACTTTAGAGAGTAACTGATAACATTGGTGTGATATCTTGATGCATGCTCAATCATCCAGGTAAGTAAATCCCAAAAAGTTGATTCTGTTCATCCTCCCACTGAAAACGCTACGTCCAGATGAACAGAATCAACTTTTTGGGATTGGTGTGATATCTTCCAAGTTTCTCTTGAAGCCCAATTGTAGCTGTATATATTATTCCCAAATTCTCACACAGAAACAAATAATTTAAGTTTGAATATTGTATATGCTAGTCTACTAGAACTGTTTGCCCACCACAGTCATGCATGAACTTTTAAAGTTTAAAGTCTGAACTTGATTAAATTTATGACTATTGATTTTTATTTATTTATTTATTTGGTTTGGTACAATTAAAAACAAAATAAAAACATTCTTCAAAATTGTACATTTAAATGTGAAGGTTTCGGGGCCCTACTAATGTGCAAGGAACTTTTCATTCTACAACTGTAAGACTTATTTTGTTAATGTTTTTTAGAAAAATACAGTCGTTTTGCTTTTGTCACCCAATCCACTTTTGTCCAGATTGAAAAATCTCAGCTTTTTGCTTTGTGTGTAAATTCATTCGAGCTGCAGCTACAGCAATAAAACCATCAGCCTAATGTTGTCGTGCCCCTGCTTGTGTTCCTACCAAACCATCTGTCAGGACATGGAGATGGGACCTCCGGGGGTAGTCCGTGGTGTCTGGCACCTGGATTCTGGCAGTGGATCTTATGGATCCTGTATGTTAGAGCCAAAGTAAATATCTTTCAGTGAGGCTTATGGGCATATTGGGAAGTATTGAGGCTAGAGTCTGGAGCCACGCCTTAAGCTCTTTGTCACACTCTTTTGAGCATTTTTTCCACTTTATAGAGTGCATAGTTATACTGAAGGGAGGATGCTTCCATCAACAAGTGCTGAAGCCATAGCGGTGTGTAACCTTTAGGTGTGATGTCTTCTCTTTCTCTAATGAATAATCTGGAACAGGTTATATTTGTATTAACACCTTCTTTATTGAGTATCTGCATTTATGACAGTGGCTAACAAAGCAGAAAGGTTATCTGTCATGGCCAACAGCAAGAGCTTGGTACGGAAATCCTCCATTACTCTGAAAATTACCCACAATCCTTTGCTTACAATAAGTAACCCCTGTTATAATTTTCTTTCTGTACAATACACTGTAATCATATAGCGGTCAGGGCTTATGTCAACAAATGAAAACAACCTTAACAGAAATAATATACTTAAGTAGATGTAGCATACTGGACTGTTACCTATTGGTGTTTTCTGTTTCATAGCACTGAACACAGAAAATGTCTGTGAAGATTCTCGGTCATCCAGGTCATCGTAGTCTCAGGAGCTTGGACGCCTTTCTTTCCAAGCTGCTTAGACACTGAACACAGAGTTTGACATATTACAAAACAGAGAGGACTGATTTGTACAAAATAGAAAATCACTGCAGTTCAACACACATTTAAAATCTTATCACACTCCAAACAGCAGTGAAGTGTAATATACCTTTATTTATGACGTCCTTTCTGTGTTGCTTTCCTTTATCTTTCCTTTACGTGCTCAACGCAGAAAAAACGGCATCACATCAATATTAGCTAGCTATACTAGAGCGGTACGTCACAGTTAGCTAGCTATACTTGGGACGCTATTTACTGGCAAGGAAGAAATCACATGGGGAAATTCAGAAGGATGTTACCTCAATGTGAATCCTCCATTACTGTTCCCTGTTGTCTCACAGCAAGAAGGTTGGGTTTAAATCCCATCTGGGGTCTTTCTGTGTGCATGTACAGGTATGTGGTCAGATTAATTGGAGATTTTAAATTGACATAACTTCATGTAGGTGTGAATGTGAGCGTGAATGCTTGTCTGTCTCTGAGTTCGCTCTGTGGCAGATTGGTGACCTATCTAGGTCTAGATGATGCTAATCAACCACCCTCTTGAGCCTGAATTGGATTACTGCAAGAAAATAGGCAAAATGTTCATTTATGATGTATATGACCTGCCAAACTAATGCCATTCCCAACAGCTCTAGTTGTTTGGATGTCCAAGTACACATATATCAACCTGTCCAGAAATGTCATGTTTTCTTTGTGTTGATTGAACAACAGTAACACTTTAATAAACAGTGCATATATTTGAATGCTTCCAGGCTTGTTTAATTTTTCAGTGGTAATCAGCTCCTCTCTGTTCCCTTTGTAATGCCTGCCAAACACCAGTGTTGCATCTTTAAATGCCAGATAAGTCAGCGAACAGTCAAAACAGATGGTTGGAGCACTCAATGGAAAAAAAAACAGATTTTCTGCTCCAGTGTTGAACATTTACAGTTGAGCTGAAGCAGAGGGCAGATTGTGCACTGCCATCAGTAAAGAAATACAAGTAGTCTTTTATGATTTCCTCAATGAGAGGGTAATTACCATCCACAATACTTTAATACATAGGCAATTAGTAGACAGAAATGCATGTTGGGTTATTTATCATAAACTAAACCTCCAGTCATGTATCTTTTCCATGCCGTCACTGGCATTGGTTTATGTGATTAAAGTGGGTTTATTTTTACAAACCTCTTTTCAATCAAAATCCCAAATGTTTTTCCTAACACTCACTCTCATGGAGTGTCTCCTGCAACAGCATACTGGTCTTTATCCATCTATCCTTCGATTTTCTACTGCTCATTCAGGCTGGATCACAGGAGCAGCAGCCCAAACAGAGAAGCCCTGGCCCCCTCTCCCGAGACACCTCCTCCTACTCTGAGGTATCCACCCTTTGGAGAAAGCTCATTTCTTGTGTCCGCGAGTTCGGTCTTTCAGTCATTACTTGCATTTTTTGACCATGGACAGCAACAGCATTATAAGTCTGTTTGGCAGTCAAGAACTATCCAAGCACCTCTGGGCAAACAGTCAGGCTCCATAGAGAGAAGAGTTGTATTGATGTTTGCAGTTCTCAGAGGTGAATATTTGTTTTTAGGAAATCTCAGCAATGTTGTATGGATTGCATATAAATAAATCATTTTTAACCTTAGGGGTTCTGGAAAGCCTTTCAGGTTGTGTTCATCAGTGACCTATGCACACCCATAATGCCTCGTCACTGGGAGTAATACAGTATGAGGGTCACTGTCCTTTCCACTTAGTCACATGGTGGGGCTTTTAAATGCTATATTTTGTGGACATCCCAATCTTAAGCCACAGCACCCCTTACACAGCTAGCATGTGGGTCCAAGAGAATCCAAAACAAACCTCCTGACTTTGCTGGCACAAAGTATAAGTCCTGGAATCAGTT
This sequence comes from Benitochromis conjunctus, assembly GCA_015052645.1. Lineage (NCBI taxonomy): Eukaryota > Metazoa > Chordata > Actinopteri > Cichliformes > Cichlidae > Benitochromis > Benitochromis conjunctus. The sequence goes on from VOQK01012931.1 coordinate 24,529, forward strand.
TTGAGTTATCTAATACTTGTGTTTATGATCAAATGTCTTCATCTAGTTTATTCCTCTTGCTTGTTGAAGAATGGAGGTGCAGCTGGCTGATTGTGTCTTCACACCATGTTAGTTTAGAGCACTCGTTTTACACCCTGCAGCAATTTCACCTTTGGCCCACAGTTTCACCACAGCCAGAGGGCATCAGTCTCCGTTAAACCCATGAAGCCTTCATGTCTCGATTCACATTGCATCATGTGTGAAGGAAGCACAACAGCCAGTCTGTTTCTTTTTTTAAATCATCCTCAAATATTGCTTTAAAATGTATTGAGCAATAAAGTTGACATTGTTTTCCGGCATTATGACTCAGGCCAAGAGCTTGTTGAGAGGATGGATTCTCATTAGCAACAGTGCACCTTTGTTTACACTCAGGCTGTGGAACAGTGTGAATTATTACTAATGCTGAAATTTTATTTTCCTCTCTATCCATCCATACATCCGTGTATCCTTCTCCATATTGACAAAAAATGCTGAGTAAAAAAATGCTCAGCAAAAGAAAAAAAAGAAGCTGAGTAATAAAGGTAGCCGCTGCTCCTGTTCTGCAAATTATTGTGAACTTATAGACAGATACCTTTCTCAAAAACCGGTGGTGGAGGCATTTTCACAAGGCAAAAGGTTTTTCACCCAGCTGGAGAAATGGGTAAAGATTGTAAGTGATTTGTTTAGTTATAGTTAAATATAGTTATAATTGTTCTTTTATTTGTTTTATTTTATTGTTACAATAAGTGATGATGTGAAAAAAGGTGTTTTAGTTGTACACTTCCTGCTGTGCCCAGCGGGAGCTTTTATTTGGAAGATCTACAGGAAGTTGTGCGTTTGCATGTCTCGTTGTTACCAGTAACTGGAAGAAAAAAGAAAAAAAGTCGATGCGGTCTTGATTAGCAGCAGAAACTGCTTCGATTACTGAAGCAAAGCTTCGTAAAAGTTGTTAAAAAACTGTTTCAGAAGTTATCGGCTAACATCTCAAAAGCGAGATAAATGTTAGGCAGAGCTGCCGAAATCAGCAGGAGTGGCGGCTAAATGAATGGTGTTCTCGTGTCTCGCTAAGCTAACTAACTTACCCTCTATGTTCAACGATAGCAACAAGAGTAATTACATATTGCACTAATGTTACTTTCTTTGTGGGTTGCAGATGTTACTTTTGATGATGCTAATCATAGTAGTTGATGCATAAAATGCTATTTTCTGCTGTATCTGTGCAGAATTTAGTTGTAATGTATGAAACTTTAAGCTTTAACATTCATATTTCCGTTAATGATTGTGTTACGTGTGTTTATGTGTTTATATTTTATTGGTTAAATGAAGAGTACCACACATTTTCAGGATGTTAAATAATTGCAAATTGCAGTAATTGTTGTGTTTATGATTCACTTGATGCTGTAAGAGAGAATGTAAAGTGGAACTTTACAATGAAGTGATAGATCAGATAAACCTGTTTGTAAACACAGGTCAGGTCTTTTATATAGCTATGACCTTCATGAGGAAATTCGGGTCATTCCATTTGATGGCGAGCCTCCCAGTATGATCTCCAGGATCCAGATCTGCACAACCAGTCAGACGGCGAATGATTTATCTGGTTTCTGGTAGGATTCCACCAGTCATCCCAACTGACAGCAGTGCAGACTGTGAATACACCAGGTGTTAAACTGCTCTAGACTGTAAAATCTCTAGACTTTGATTGTTATATATGCCTGAGTTGCTGACTGACAGATCATTCCCCCATCTGATCCGTTCTGACCTGACTGACCATCGACTCTCTATAACTCTGAGGAACAAACTGAAAGATAAGGTTGCAATCTAACAAAATACCTTTTAAAGGTACAATTCAAATACTTAAGGACAATGACTTTTACTTTTATTTTATGAAGCTGTTGCCTGTTGAGAACTAAAGTCACAGTTAACTGAAATTCCTGTGTGTTATGATTATTTGAACTCATACCCAGCCCCTCCCCCAACGTAGAGTGGGTTACACTGCATTGGTAAACAATCACAAAGCAGTATCCTTAAATGTCCAATGAAACTGCCTCCTCCGTTTGTCCTCTTATTTGACATTATTAATTTAACAGGAGTGTTAGTGGCATTTCTGTCAGTAAGCTAACCTCAGCTATTGATATTGTTGTGTCAAACCATTATTAGGCCACATCCAATGATAATGGTCATAATGGTCAGTGTAACTCTTCTGTTTTAATTAGGCCTGCATCTATGGTTACATGGAAAAGAACGTATAGCTTTACACGTGTTTGTAAAAAGAACGATTATCAAACAAATGACATTCCCATTAATCCTCCTGCCGCTACCTGCACATGTGACTTAGTAAATGTTAGCGTGCTAGCCGGTGACACTATGATGCTCATACAGGTGCTGCTCATCCTTACCTTTTTCTACCCTCGGTGTGTGAATGACGCATGCCTGTGTCCTAGAAACGTTTCCCACCCTCTCTCTTTGTTCTCCTGTATATCTGTTCACCTTCTCTCTCGTAATCTGCAGCTGCCTTTTTTTTACTTGCTCTTTTTTCCGACCAGTGTCTCCTATCTCTCGCCCCGATCTCTCCTTTTCTATCTCTCCCCTCTGACTTCAGATGAGTTTATTTCCTCCCCAAGAGATTCGCCACCCACCCACAGTTCTTTCTGATTGAACTCGGAGGCCTCAAAACTTCTGTGTTATGATTCAATTTTTTCTGACCTGAGCAAGGGGCGTGCTCCCCGCCATTACATCATTATATCAGGAGAACGAGACGACGCCATCATGGCGAAAGAGAGATTGGATGGTGAACGTAATCATCCTAATGCCCCCCAGCATTGAGAAGAAAGTATCAAACAGGATCAGGGTAATGGAGTGGAAGGCTGATTGAGATTTCAGTAAATTAATTAGGCCCCAGGAGAGGGCTGGGTTAAGGAGGTGTGCTGGATTGCAGAGTTCCATGAGAGACAGATGGATGGGTGGGAAGCAGAGGTTGAGGATTGGGTCGGCGTATGAACGGAAAAGAAGAAAAAGCCCAGCCGAGGAGTGTCTGCGTATAGTTGACAGACTCTAAGAGTGTGCAGGCTGAGGGGTGGATGTGGCTGCAAAGTAGAGAGAACGATGAGAGGATGAATGAAGGGTGCATGCATGCAGAAAACACAGCATGGGATTGCAAGGGCAAGCTGACATGATTAGCTTTATTTAACAAAGCTAGGGCAACACAAATGTAAAAAAGAAGGAAGAGACAAACACTGTGAAATTGAATTTCTGCTTTTACACACACACACACACACACACACACACACAGACAGCGATGAACAAGGGAGCATTAAGTTCAAACCCCAGAGCTTCTGGTCTCTGTGTAAATGTCAAGATCTCACTCACCATAATGACCCTTGAATCACCAAGAATTCAGCCCAGAGCATGAGGTACATCGTGCTGACTCCATTATCCATGAGAAGGTTAGCTCATGGCACTGGCACTACAAAGACTCAAGGCCCAAAGGTGCTGCAGTCAGAAGATTAAAATCTCATCATAAAGGTGTCCTTGAGAACAGGCGGGATATGGTTCGTCCCCAAGCTGATTGCACAAACCCATCACCAGTATTGGAGAAGTGTTAGAGTTAGCATCAAGTTTGTTTTTTTAGTCACAGGGTTGGGGAACATATGAAAGCAAAGGGAGACTTATGCATGAATGTAGGATATTCTACATCAAATTCTGGCTCCAATTTGTCCAGCTGATCACTCAGGCCTGGGATTCCACTACAAAATACATTTTCAAAATGAAAGAGCACATGGAGACTAAAGTCTCAGCTGAACACTGAGACACACCTGGTGTTGAAGGAGGGAACAAAATTGTTGCATAAAGACATGCACCTGGATATCTGATATTACACCTGAAACATTTCTTTCAGCTGCTCTTATTCACAAAGGGCTGCCACAACAGATAACTCCACATATTTGCTTTATTAGATTGTTGTGATGTCCCTGATAAGGCACTCGAGGATTTGTGTCTTCTCCTAGTCTCAAACTGGGGACCTTCCACATGTTAGGGAAATGTGTAAACCACTTAACCAATTGTATGTTTGTTCTAGGCTTTTTTTAGAGGCAATATTGTTCCTTCTTTCTTTAGAGAGGGATAAGGGATTATTGTAAACAGATGTAACTCTGAACAATCAGCATGAGCAGAATGCTTCAGTGTTAGTAAGCCACCTCGACTTTAGAATGCTGCGTGGAAAGTCATCCTTGAGCTGCATGAAATTTCAAATGGAGGAAAGATTGATACATGGCTGAAGCTGCTGCCATAACACAAAACAATGAAACACACACACAAGGTGTCTATATTTCTTGCTCAATACAAAATTGCCCCTATACTTTATTATTAGTAATCAGTGTTTGCCACAAGATCCAAAATGTCAAGAAAAACGTTTTTACTTGCAGACTTACTAATATAAGACTTACTACAAATGAGTTATTGTGGTCAGTGCAACTATCAGATGTCTTTGATGTGCATCCTTCTATCGAGGAACTTCAAATGACAGCTCAGATTTGAGCTACTCATCACTAAATCCATTAAATCAGCCTAGAGCCATTGCTCACTTCTTAGGAAAATAACATTGATATGATGTTTAGTGATAGTTCTCATGCAAAGAGACTAAACAAAAGTAAAGCAGGACTTTGTCGGTGTCAAATTATGGCTAGACTTGCAATCTAAGACACTGTATGGATCATATTAGCACTAGGAGGACCAAAGGAAACGTCATCAGTGATACAAAACTGAGTGAATAAAAAAAATATACTTAAATAAACAAAAGTCCCGTCCAAAGGTTTCCTAGTAATAATCTCCGAGAATGAGCAGCAAACTCAAAACCCCTTCTCATGAAGGGGAATGAGGCTGAACTTTGGGACGGTCTAAAACATACCAGCATTTCTCAGTGAGTGATTAGAAAATGCAATCCATCGTGGCTGAAGTCAAACTCAACTCAAAGCTTTAGAACTACTTGAACACCAAGGGGTGCTTGCTGTCTTGGACTTGTCTCCACAGTCATCTGACCTCAGCTTTTTCAGGTGGATACAGTTTGTAGACTGAGATGAGTGATATCACAAGAAGCTCACTGTAACATTTTTAGCTTTGAAAAATGCTTGTCAGTTTCACAATACCCTCTGTGTGTCATTTGTTTTATTGACAGCACGCAGTAAGACTGGCACCGATGCTACATGTTTGGGCAAAAGCTGAAAACTTCACATATCTCAGAATGATTTATAGAGATTTATCCTGAAACCTTTTTTTGGGCTGGATTTCATTTGTGCAGTCACCCTCTGCCCACCCCACCAAACGAGGCAAACAAGTTATCAAACCAACAAAAAACTTGTCTTTATTAGAATTCTTCTATTTATAATATTATAATCACTAATAATAAGAATACAAGCTAAATTCATCATGAACATGAATTTAGCTGTTCACTCTAATAACACCTTGTTTGCTTCATTTTAAAGAGCTATGGGTAAGAAACAAAACAGTTGATCCAAGCTCAGTGCAAACTTCACAGTCACTGGAGTTCAATGGCACTTTCCCAAAGAGAGACTTACAGAACGCTACCATATGGTTATCACATCTTTCAGACAGTGAAGGCCATCCAACTTTTTCATAAAAGATTCAGTGTTTATTATTATCCAACAAACTGTCTTCAGGTTTATTAGTGGACTAAAAAAGGTGGATTCACCACAAAAAATAAGCCTCTTTTCAGTAAAACAATAGGAAAGTTAGATTATCTGTCGTAAGCTAAGTTTAACAAAAAGGCTTTTCAATGCATGTTAATTTATTCTGTAGGAAGGTTTTCTGTAAGGATCCCTAAGACCGGACCTTGTACATTAGAAAAGTGAAAATCGTTGCAGCCGTCAGCTTCAGCTCTAAAGAACAACATCTACACAGAGAAGAAAACACAACTGGTCAACGCAATCCCCCCAGCATTCGATGTTAAATCTAGCGCAAATCAGCATTGCATGAGCATATTTGCATATGACAGGGTTGTCGTGGCAAATTCGCAACAACCATGATTAACCAGACAGAATGTAGGGAATGATATTATAGTTGCATATGCTCATAGCAATGGCCGTGCATGTCTCTTCTGAATATTTTTTCCAGGCTGCAGCCTAAAAAAATGTACATTGTCATCTTTAGATATGCTTCACAGGGTTTTTCTTTTTTTATATATACAGACACGGGAGGACATTCGTCCCGGGGCCCTACAAACTGAACTTAGTGATTCTATCATATTTGACTCTTACTTGGAGGTGTGCCATAAAGAATAAAACCCAATCCGACACTTTTTACAACTCTTGCCATGTCATCTTTCACTTGCACTTTGGATATTTGCACAATCCCTCTAAACTATTCCTGTCCTTGAGCTTTCAGTGTTTTATTCACTTTCTGATCAGAGGCACCACATAGTTGGAGATAGTTAAAGACAGACCACTGTGGCCAAGGATATGTCAAGCACAGCAATGTAAAAATGGCTAAAAAGGAAAAAAATGAGGATTGCCAAATGAATACTGCACAATATTCATTTTTAACACCACTATAATAGAGTCGTGACATATGTAGAAAGAGTGGTTTCCAGCACAACTTCCCTTTCTTCTAACATGAACACTGAAGAGGCAAAAGTTTAGAACTGAAGTATTTAGAAAAATGTTCCTGACCCACATCTTTTGTATTGTAGCCTTCGTCAGGCTGAGGTTGACCCTGATGAAGGCCACAAAGTGAAAGCATGCTGATGAAGGCCGCAAGTCAAAAGATGTCAGTCAAAAAAGTCAAGTTGTTCACAAGTGTTGCTGGAACTTTAACCTTTGCAGAGTCTTGACAGATCACAGCCCCGCTAAATCTAAAGAATCAAAAGGAATATTAGCTGGGATTACATCAACTCACAGAGCAATCATTTGTCCTGCTTGAACATCCCTTTATAGCCAGCAGGACTTCTTGGCCCTATCCCTGGGCAGTTTTTTCTTTTATCTTTCAAAGTTTCTTTCTCTGCTTTTGGGAAATGTTTCAAAGGTTCGACATGACAAATGGAACTGCAACGCCACAAAATCAAACAGCAGCCATCAAACGGCAGCCAGCACTGAGGGAGAGCTACATTTTGCCTTTTCTCAGGGCTGAAAAATCCCATTTTTTACTTTTTAACAGACTCAAGAGTTTTCTTAAGGTGACAAAGTGCAAGAAAACTGTCACATTAAACAACTCTTTAAACAACACAGACTGCAAAGTAATAAGTCAAACTGTCTCACCCAAATGATGCTCCCACCTCTTTAAAATGTTTACAGATATTTCTCAAGGCATCATTGACTCCTTTGTTGAGCGTCACTGTGGTTTGTAGCTGCTCTTGGGATTCTAAGTAACCTACTATGATTTGTTTAAAACACAATATATCTTTTCTTGCAAGTACCATTCCTGCCCGGGGGAGCTTTTCAAGTACCTAGCAGTATAAATCAACTGCACCTTCAGTAAATCAAACAGAGTACAGTGCAGGGCTGTATATCTCCTGCCTTAGCACTTAACCCTTGCATGATTAAGGGCAGCACCTTAGTAATGGCCGCTAGCTGGAAGGTAAGGTTTGGCTGCTTGTTGGTGTAAACACAAGAGGATGAGGCAAAGCAACATGTCAGTCACCCTAAAAAACAAAGTCCCAAAGAGTACAAGCTGAGCAGCTCGACCTGCGCCATGCCTCGGCTGTCTTATCTTTGAAGCTGCTGTCTGAGTTATCTCAGTGGACTTAAAAAGTGATTTCAGAGTGCAAACACATATCAACTAAATCAAACGTGGCACAACTCCCCAGAGAAACTATTATATTTGGGGAACATTGGCTTCTAGCAAAGTGTCTAACCTTAAGGTGAACTCAGAGCAGTTGACTGGACATGTGAACCTTTTCGGTTTGATCTAACTGCTGTTAAAGTTTCGCCTTTCAAGTAAAAGGTGTGTGGCAGTATGATATGCTCCTACTGAGCCAACCTCAGGTGGAGCTCAAACGTCCTTTTTGTGAAAACTTACTGTTGTATTTATTCACTAAATTACTTCAGAGACCTTTTTGACTTACGATTACATCTGGATCTGTAATGAAAGTCTCAAAGAATCTAGTAGGACTGAGGATTCGTCAATAATTGCTTCCTCCTCTTGCAAACATGCATAATATTACATTTTAGTCAAATCAGTGCTAAAAATGCCATTTATTATAAAAGACTGAGGTAGGGCCGAACTGCATTGGTAAATGGTGATGTTAGTATATAACATTTTTTCTTCTGCTCATGATCGCGGAAACAAAGAACTGTCTGAGAATCTTCTGGCAAATAGAACAACTTTGGATTTGAACCTGTGTTTGTGACAGAGCCACAGGGCAGATTTGAACCCAAACCATGACATAAGGTGCAACTTTTACTCTTACGCCAAACATTCTGTCTCTCTGTTTTGTTTCACTTTCAAGTTTCACTACGGAAAGTAAAACAGCAAGTGTTTCCTGACACGTTGGTGTCCATCATCCAAGTCACCCACAAGAAGGTTTTTGGTGCAGCAGCCTCTTTGCTGCTTGATTCCATCAACCAGCAGCCACTCACAACCCATCAGGGAGTACAGATTCATGCCATGAATCCATATTTGCATGGTTCTTGTGGGCTTGGTTAATCAGAAAATAACTAAATAAAACATTTTCTGGGGGATTCAACCATTGCTTAATAAAACACTCTGCTCACTCTCTTGGCAGTATTTACTGTTAAATGAATAGTATTAAATTTTGCATAATTCATTGTGTTTACTTTGTTCTTTTTAAACCTACTTTAAGAAGTTTGTAGTG
>VOQK01012931.1:33387-47300 GCA_015052645.1 Benitochromis conjunctus
AGTGCAGTAGGAAACGAAGATGATTAAAGAGGATTTGTTACCTTGTTAAACACATTTTGAAATACTTGATACACATTTTTTTTAATTTATGTGGATATTAAATATGTGCAGTATTCATTTTATTGTTTAGCAAGCTCATTTTAATGTTTATTAATCAATATCAAGTGAAAAGAGTTTTTGTGATAGCTATCACCCTGGGTCAACACAACAGAATCAAATGATTAGTTCATTACCAGGCCTCTGGAGAACTTCAAGACATTTAAATCAGCTGTGTTGGATCAAGGACACATCTAAAACCTGCAGGACACCGGGCCTCAAGACCTGGAGTACCCCCACCCCTGAAATACAATGTAAGACGTAGTTCAAAAGAACAAGGCCCTGAATGATACAAAGCACAGTAAGTCCCCCTGGTTTCTAATCTAATGGATCAACTTTTAAAAACATTACATTCTACATTTCTCATAATGGAAATCATCCTTTTTTTTCCCCTAGCCTATCCCTGCTTGGTGAATTTTAATGCATTTTAAATTCCATAGTTCTGAGAGTAGAGTTATAATTTGTAAACTTCTCCAGAGCAACAAAAACATTAAACAGCTGCGTTCATAGGCTAAACAGTGCTGTTATTAGCTTTTGTGTGAAATCTTTGGACTGCGCCTTTAATAAATGCCATTATCAAAATAATCAAGCAGCTTCCTTCTTTCACAATAGTTGAGAGACTGTGGGAGTACGTGCTGCATTGGATAAGAAACTCTACTTCCAAAAAAGAGGACTGTCTGCAAAACAAAACCAGTTTGTTGTGTTTCAGATGTCTTTAATGTCATGCTCGTTGTGCGCCGTACACAATCTTTTGTTGCTCGTTTGCCCTCCTCCTAGTAAAACACAGAAATCCATTATTTTGAGCCATTAATCACTTCATACCTCCTACATAACACAGATTCACCAAGTGGTGTTCAGTGAATGACTCAGTGAGAAACTCTAAATGGATGAAGTGGAATATAATGTCTTCCACCGTAAAGCAGCCAGATGGAACTTAACCACTTTTTTCCTTTAAAGCCAGAAAACATCCATACAATGGAAATATGTTTCTTCATCTTATCGGAGTTTTAAAAGTTTTCTAGCTTAGGGTAGAGGTTGTTCATATTCATGAATATTAATCGACTAAGATAAGAGAAAATGATGTGTACATTCACATTTTAAGAACGTTTGCCTTCGGTTTATAAAGCCTCTGTATGTCTCTCACTGTAGAAAGTGTCCTATTCAGACAGTGCATTACTATAATAAATAGCTGAGAGTCACATGGGATTCGTGGTAAATAAAGAATGACTCATTGATGTTTTCAGCTATAACTGCAGAATTCTCTATAGTTCTATAATGTACTACCTACATGTACACAACTCATACGTGAACTTTGACTGAACTAAACAAGCTAGACTGGATTCCATAGAGGGGTACACTAATGCAGGGGAGCTGCTGGAGATCTCTGACCAGCTCCCCAAAAGGGCACAGCCTTCTCCTCCAAAACTGTATAACCTTTTCCGCTAAGTTATTGCTTCCTTGACATGAGCAGCTCTGTCTGAACTCGAGTTTCTGAAATAGTGGCTTTGCACATTTGGGAAATCCTTCATTTGGCATACAACCTACACAGCTAAGATGCTGTACCAAGACACATTTAGGGAATGGAAAAGCTTTATAGCTGGCCAGTATTACTCAATATATCACTGACGGTGGTGCCTGGATCAAGTTTAAAAGTGGGGCCTGCCCTTACTGTATAATATGTCTGAACATAAAGTGTGTGTCATGCAACTCTTAGAAATGCAATTATACTATAAAGCACACAAAACATCCTGTCTTTCTGAAAGCAGTTACTGTACATATTGAGCCCACCCCTCTTTTCTACAGTGGTTTATTGAAACATGCACACATGCACAGAACGAAAGCATATAAAGTAAAAACTGTGTTTGCACAACTGACCACCGCTATTCTTTAACTCACCCTGAACTCTCTTAGGCAAGCTTTAGTGCAATTTCTTTCAGAAGTCTTCAGCAATAGTTGTCCAGACTTCCTGGAGGACAATCTAAAGCTCTCTTTGAATGTTGACTGTCTTTTTCTGTGAAAATGATCCCACGCTGCTCCATTAGTCTTTAGTCTGGGCTCCTTGGAGGCCACTCCATGACTCATAGTGTTCTATTGTGTGTTTCTTTTGATCCATGTATGTTCTGATTGCATTGCATTTTGGATCATTCATTTTTCTGAATGACATCCACCACACAATCCAGATGATCATGATCGATCATAAGCTGACCATATTTTAGACATTCATAATTTTATCTGTTTTGACAAAATCCCAAATTCCACTGGCTGGAATACCACCAAACCAAGCATCTTTTAAAGATGGCTATAGACAGTACTGTATTTGTCATTGCCAACCTTCCACTGAGATCATTTCTGATAATACTGTGGTGAGGTCAGATGCATCCCTTTTATCTGCTGTATATGCCAGTTCTTCTTTTGTCCTTCATTTGTCCCATTTCCTCAATTCTTTAAGGACATATAGCATGCCAAGCTATGCTATGTTATTAGATAATAGCCCTTTGGTAATTACCTTGTCAGTGCAAAAATACTATTTTATGCCTGTAAAGCTATCATCTCTGGTATCTGTCATAGAGTCAACTAAAGAAATGGGAATGAGTTAGGTGTTTTATATTGTTAGTAACAAAGCCCCGAAAAATATCATTTTAAAAATGTGTCTTGTGTGTAGACACAACACTGGTTCATCCTTTCGAGTTAGATCCCTTTTTATGAAAGGTTAATTATATAGAAAAAACTATATCTATATTTTTTTTTCTTTTTTTTGGTTGGTGGTTCTCAGAAATATAGTGAGAAAGCGTGAAACCATAGACTCATTTTATGGTCATATCTACCACAAGCAGTAGCTTGTGGTGCAATAAAATAGTTGGTACAATACTGGTGAATTCCTGCTTAATACATCTTTGAATACTTGGACATAACAAACAGCTTATTGTCTATGAGCCTTCACTATATGTGTCCACTGTATGATCTATTTTCCCACAAAACAATATTGCCTCTTTAAAGCTCTTAGTTTCTCTCTGGTAGACAGTCTGGAGACAGTTCAATTGCAGTCAGGACAGTAAAAATCTCAACGCAATATAAGTAATTGTGATCTTTTCTTTTAATGCTTATCCAGCCTTCTCAAAATGCATTTAGGGGGGTTGGGATAATTGAAGTGTCCATTTTCTCCTGGATGCATACCAGTGAAGAAACATAATTTCTACACATTAAGACGGCAGAGCAGTAGTTCCTTTTGGCACCTTTACAGTGGGAGCCATTAATCGCCCATTGTCCACTGGCTCAGCAGAGCAGTATTACAAAATAAATTAGGATGAACACTACCTGCTTTGAATGTAAAGTAAGTCAATTAGTTCATATATTTGCTTCAGTCCAGTACCACAAGTCCCCAAAGAATGAACGAGTAGACGCATTTGATTTCTGCTCTGCTACTTCCCAGCCATCTGTCACTTCCTGTCTCTGTGTTTTCCTTATTCCTTGTCTTGGAATCTCTTTTATCAACACATTTTTTCAGCCTTTTGTGGTTGTCGAAATCTCCACTTACTAGATTTTATCACCATTCAATATCATCTCGCATTTATTCAATAAATGTAAGTGACTCTAATTTCATAACAGTTATTCCAAAACATATGACAACCCTAACCCTGCCTCAATTTCTTGTAACAGATTCAAGTCTTACTTGACCTTTCTCTAGATGTGTAACAATTTCCAATAACCACTGCTTGATTTGTACCTTTATTTTGGGCAATGGTTGTTGATAACGACCAGCTCATGAAATTGAATTCTTTAATACATCACATTTGTTTGCATACAGTTTGGACAGAAACAATCCTATCTAGTTGCTTTTTGCCTGTGGGTTGCCTGAAGTCCGGAGGGTGATGCATCTGAAGCTGGAGGTAACTGTCAAAACTGCTCAAAGAAGATGCATATTATTTTAGCCGCCTGTGATGAAAAAGTCATCTCCAATGATTTTGCTCCCTTACTTATAAGCTTACATACCTGTTTAATGATCAGATGATTTTCCAGTCATTTATTATCAGACATTGTAAATGGGAACAGGACATTCAGTCTGAGGAAACACAAAACGAGCTCACTACTTTTCAAGATATGGCTTCGATACCTCTGTGCAGATTTCACATCTATAATCTTTCACTGTGGGCAGGCAAATATGTACATAAATGAACACTATTGCAGTACTATCAATCATCCATAAGCTTCTGCAACCACTTTTTGCAAGGTCAAGCACACCATGTCAACCAATCAGGAATCAGATTGTTCTGGACTCCATTCACAAACAAAATCTATAACCTGGCAACGTCCTTCTGTTTCCCCTTTTTTTGTTGTCCTGACAAAGACAAGCCTCCCCTCTCATCTCATGCCCCTTGGTAATAGCGCATTAGTTTGTAGGACATTAGTCAGTAAAAATGAAAGCATATGGCGCGTAATATTTACTTGTAATGAGCCTGAGAATCATCATGCACGGAAACCAAATTATGAGTGCCTCGTTTTGTGGCAGCCCAATAAATATTTTACCCTGTAAAAGTATGGATGACATCGGAGGATGAGAGAGCCACCTGTTCTTGTCTGCTAAATGATTTACCAGATGTCTTGTCTTCTTTCTATTCTGTCTTCTGCTCCCTCACTCATCTCACTGTTTCTTTAGGTCCACAGAGGAGGGAGTGAGGATTTATAATAAGAACAGCAGAGGAAATAGAAAAGATGTAGTACACCAAGGGAGTCTCAAGATAATGTAGGGACATCAACAGTGAGCATGGAGGAGATTTACAAATTTCTTGAGCATTCTTCACACCACTGAACAACTCAAGCTTGGAAAGCAAATGTTTCTGCCCATTCACTTAAGTGCTACAATCCACCACTGTTGCTAAACATCATGCATCACTGATGCTAACGTAGTTTCACTATCACGCCTTTTGTTTCATTTTTGCCTTTTCTCTCTCAGTGGGATTTTTATGTAATGCAGAAATTTCATAATTTCATAATTTGCAAATGCTGCAAATGCTTTAAAAAAAAAAACAAGTATTGCACCAGTTAGAAAGACAAGGAGAAAACATCATTTAGTGCATTTATAAGCATGTGCATAGTACGAGTTATCTGTTTCAGTTTGTGAATGCCAAAAAGTTGCCCTTTAAGACTTTAAAGCTTCTTGAAAAAACAGACAGTTTCTAAAATCACTCATTAACTTAATTAATACTCTCATTACACTCAAGTAAACAAGCAGGAACTTTATCAATAATGAGAAATTGAGCAATTGAGCTTTAGGTAAGCCACAAAGTCAAGCTCAGATGCACTTCTGGGAGATCAGCTGATCTAAATGGTCAGTGATCCACCACAGCTGATTGTTCAGCTGATAGACTTCTAAACATGCAACTGGCAAATCTTTTATATGACACGCTTTTTAGGATGCTTTAGCATCAATCCATAGTTTTCACGTCACTTCAGAGCTACAGGAACTGGGGCATCTGGCATGCAAAACAGTACTGTGGTCCTTTACCCCCCTATCAATTCCATTAACATGTTTGAGCAAAGCACAAAGTTGCTGTGCTATCGGATGCAATAATCAACATTTTTTTTACAGCTGCCAGAAAGGCACAGAGTATGGCATCAACATGTGAACACACTTCTCCTAACCCTGCCTCATGGTCCACATCGCACCAATCACTTCTTCTCCACAGCTAACCAGGCTGTTCTTGATTCTCATTGAGTTCTCATTGATTTCGCTTTGAGAATCACCACCATCACTAAGCAGCATATCAAAGACATTACACTGGTACAAATTCATTGCATGCTGTGTGGTTAAATGTTTGTGCATGTTGGTGCTATTCCCCCTCCTTGTTGTGTTAAATGTTGGGGTTGTCACTAAAAATGGTATAATGCAATTGTTTCTGTTTCTGTTCTGGTTCCAGTTTTGGACTTTACCATCGTGCGTTTGGCCTTTTGTGCAATAAAAAAAGTATTGCCCATAACAGGAACATGAACTGACATCAGCTGATTGTAGCAAGTGCGTTGCTCAAACATGTTAACATGTAAGCTGGATCGACAGGCAAGCAGACTAAGACTTCCAAGGAATTGGACTCGATCTCCATCCCTAATAATCGGTCAACTTCACTGTTACAACATAACGATAATGAGACAAATGAATACTACTGGTA
Source organism: Benitochromis conjunctus (assembly GCA_015052645.1). Classification (NCBI taxonomy): domain Eukaryota; kingdom Metazoa; phylum Chordata; class Actinopteri; order Cichliformes; family Cichlidae; genus Benitochromis; species Benitochromis conjunctus. Next base: position 39,645 of record VOQK01012931.1, read on the forward strand.
CTTTTCTGGCCCCACACTGCACAACTCCAAGTCAACAAAACATGTGATAGTTCATTTAAGCTAGCTATGTAGCACTTACCTTTGCTTTAGCGATAAACAATTTCTTGTTCTTCACCTCCCACTCAGTGGCATTATTAACCCATCCAGATTGAAAATCATGTAGATGTGCGTACTTTGAAAGCTTTCCTGGGAGCAGTGTAGGGTGAGCGACAAGATGCACGTAGATGTAATCAAACTGGAGCTCTGAGAGGCTGTCAACACTTTCAGAGGTTTAAATAAATCTGCCAGGGCAGAACAGATCACAAGTCACCAAAATCTGTAGTTTCTCTTCACATCATCGTTTTTCCTCCATGGATCCTCTACTGTAAGTAGTCGTGGCGTCAGACAGGTGAAAGACCAATAACACTTTTGTCCTGCAATATTACCGACTGTCCACTATTTGTGGAGTAATGTTTTGCCGCTAAGGTAGTGAGTCAGTCACATGACTGAAAACCATGAATATGTGTTCGTAGGTGTTGTTTTTTTCCTCCAATCGAATCAAATGTGTTGAAGTGAATGAAACCAAATGTGAGGAATTATAGTAAGCTGTATTATTAATATTGCTCCTTTTGGACTGCATTATGTATCTCGTGAAAAACAATGACGCCGATCAGAGAGGACTTTATAGTATAATGGGCCTCTATGCGACTTTATGACTCCATGTCAACCTGATGTTACACAACGACCACTGAAACAGACGGAAATATTGATTAGTAAGAAACCCAAGTTTGACCAGTTGTCTTTTTCACTTTCTTCTATATTATTACTTTTTTGAATTAAGTTATGTTTTAATTTACTAATGTGCCTTCAGCTGTAATTGCTGTCTGGTCAGTTTTAGTCTGGTATTTAAGTCTTTCAAAGATCAAGAAAGATTAAGGACGTTTAAACTTTTCCCACATTCGCAAGAAGGAATATGCAAACCCATTACAAATGGTGGACATTGTGTATATTATATATAATGACAGGATAGGAAGGATATCAATAATTACCAGGTTATTGTTGAACATATACACTCTATGTTTTCCAAGATTGTGCTGCCAGGTCTCCCACCTATTGCAGCAGCCTTTGTTTAAAAAAGGAGACATTGTTACAGTGCTGATAGTTTATCACGTATCACTGTTGTTATATTGAACCTTTACTATGTCTACACATCACATCACATCACATACAAAAATGTAACTGCCATCTCTGTTGCTCTGCACATTTGCGTAGTCTGACATAGTCAGCCCTCGCACACCACTCTACAGAGGTACTCAAAAAAATAATGGTGTTTCAAAAAATAAGTTAAAGTCATATGCTCGCGTACTCACACACACACACGCAGTTCTTCACACATGTAGATCACTTTTAAACAAAAGGAGAGATGGTGTTTTGACATTAAGAGTAAGAGAAATACACAAATCCCTCCCACTATACCTGGGACTTGGGCCAACACACACAAACACACTCTGTCTCTGTAACTCTTGGGAGTACAGGAGCCTGGTACAGGAGCTCAGATGATGTGTGTGCGCGCGCGTGTGTGTGTGTGTGTGTGTGTGTCCACCTCCTCATGTCCTGAATAGCTGTCTTTTCTGTTTTTCCTGTTGCTTTCTCTTCCTGTCTTTTTCTTTCTTGTCTTTGTCTCCTTTCCTTCCTTTGAGTCTCCTTTACATCCTTTGCACTTAGCCACACGTCTTTCTGGGTTTTTCTGCCAGCAGCAGCCACACTCCTCTCCCAGAAGAAGCAAAGAAAACAGTCCCAACTGCAACACAACTAAGTGTTGCTGCATTCACCGGCCTCACACTAAATGCTGTATTTTGTTCGAACTGAAAATGAAACGTGATTTTGAGATTTCAATCTGTAAAATGAAAGTCGGTAAAAGCAAGACAGAATATGCATGTGTGAATGAGAGAGGGGCAGGCAGGAAGGTGGACATGCAAGGAGCAGAGATTATGAAGGCATATGATTTCAAACATCCGAGCTTAACCATCCAAAGTAGCAGACGGTGAAGGAGAGAGCGAGGCGGGATGGAGTGGGTGGAGACAAGTGTCAGGGGTGATACAAGGACAGCAGGAAGACTGAAAGGGAAGGTTTACAAGATTGTAGTGAGAGTTTCTACGATATACGGTTTGGAGGTGATGGCACTGACAAACAGGAAGCAAAGTTGAAGATGTTCACTTGAGCAACCAGGAAGGACAGGATTAGAAAGCGTTACATCAGAGGGACAGGTCAGGTTTAGTGTTTTGGAGACAAAAGAGGCAAGGATAAGATAAAACGAGGGATTGTCGATATACTAGATTATAATAACATGGATGTACTGAAGGAGTCATGCAGAGGGCTGGTGTGACAGTTAGACATAAGGTGAGATGGCAGCAGCTGATCCTCTGTGGGTAAAAGAAGTAGATTATAACTTCTGTATTTATCGAAACACGCTACAAATTGAACAACACTAAATCAATTGCCGAGGCACATTTGTAAGCACTTCTCTTGTGTACAATCTGTGTTTTATTCTACGTCTTCTTGTCTTACAAAAAGATGCAATTTGACCAATTTGAGATTCAGTATTTTGCCCAAGGACACTTCAACATGCTGCCCAGACTGTCCACAGATATGTTTAAAGATGGACTTGAGTACTGTGACCTCATCTACTGTTTTCTGAAGTCCCAGTCTAAAGTCTAGATGAGTTTTTCCTCTGTCGCCGTATTGGTTGCAAAAAAGCCCCACATGACAAGGATGGGGTGGACCTGACTTTTATTGAGACTGCACCCTTATTGGCTAATTACTTGTGAATGACAACTCATGAGCCAGTGAGCTTCCAGTTTCATACCACACATGCCATTTTGAATCATGGCATGACTAATATTTGCAAAGTAGACTTTTTTTATTCAATATGAGCCAAAATGAGTGAGTGAACCCATAAACCCAGCAGGAAAGCATTTACAGAGGTCAAGACAGAAGACCATTTCCCATAAACTTCTCATAAACCATAGTTATCACCATCTAGTGAGCTAGATGTGTCAGAGAGAAAACAGGTATAAGGTGTTAACATACTGGCTTCCTGTTTTATACTGTCTGACTCGAGTTTGTCTACATGAAGCTTTCACCACGCACACAGCTTTGGGTTTAGTTTTATTTTTAATCAGGGAGATATTGGCATTTGTATTTGATCCAAAAGATTAGCAATAGAATGACTCAAATACTCTTTCCCCCCAGACAACTGTAAAGACCTTTAACCATCAACATCTGTTTTTCTAAGTTTGATAATCTTACTGACCGCTCGATATGCTAACTCATCTTGTTGGTTTCTGTGTTTCTCTTCCTCTCACAGGTATTCTCAGGGTTTTTCTCACTTCACTTCTCATCCTTTCCTTCACCCCGTTCTATCTCGGTCTCCTTCTCTCCTTTCATGAAAAAAAAGGTATCACCTCTTCTCAAGGATGTCCTGGATTTGCAGCTACGCTATCACCATGGGGACTGTTACCACGGAGATAATGAGCGAGAGCGATACAGAGCGACCGACGGTTGAAGTGGAGGTGGCGGTGAAGGGGTGACTCCGGTTTCGTGTGGCCTTGTTTGGCTCAGTGGGACATCAGTGTTGGATAATTACAGAGAAACAAACACAGTCTATGAACTGATATGCAGGTTAAGATTGACTAATCAAAATAAGAGAAAGAAAGCGAGGGGCATTTCTTTTTTAAACAAAGGTAATAACAAAGGGAAGGGCAGGTGGGTAATAGTGCTCGATGTATATTTTAAAGGCTATGCAGTACGAGGAAACTGGTAAGTGGCTCAAAGATGTGAAGATACTTGTGACAGAAAGATGAGACTGGCTGAGGAAGGGAGGGAAATTGTGGGAGTGATGACTTAGGGAATGGAGTAAGGATGCTATGATAAGAGGAGAAATGATGAAAAGGAAATGAGAGATACAAAAACTGAGGGGGGTATAAGTCTGTGGTGGGATGAGAGGAGAGGAAAGATCTGATGATCAAAGAAGACACGAAAAAAATAATGCTGTAGGTGTGTAACAACAACAAGGTTGTAAATTCAAGATCTGATACATACACACACACACATAGTCCTTCACACAGAGCAATGGCAGGTTGAGAGTTTCAAATCAGTGCCGCTTCCTACTATGTTATTGTTTTATTTTAATCTACCCTGTCGGCAAAGACAAAGATCCTTTTAATTTTTAAAGAAAAGTTGGTTTAGGAAAGTTTTAACATAACGATAGCTACATCTCTAAAGATGACTTCTAAATGTGTTGGATCGTTATTGAGTCTAATGTGATTGATAATTGATAATAGTGAAAGAAAAACTAATATCTCTTTTCTGAACATATCAGTACAGAAATGTGGAAACCTTTATTAATGAGAAATTGACTCTGATAGGCAAGTTAATGCATTTTACTGTCCAGAGCAATAATACTTCATGCACTGCAACCTGGTGTTGCTTCAGGGTGACAGCATGGAGAGACTTGGTCAGTGCTAAGGAAATATTGTCTTCATAATGGGTCACTTAAAATCTCAATACATCCTTTTTAGCTTCTGATTGCTGTGATGTGTTGATACTGCAGGTGTCAATGAAGTTGAGCGCATGGAACTTCAGCATTTAGCTCAGTACTCTGGCAAGCACTACAGAAGATAACCAAGCATAAACAGATAATGTTCATAACTGACAGGTAATTTCAAATATTTCCACTAGCTCAAACATACCACCAAACACAAACTGTGCAGTTTGGAGTGCACCGTGTCTGCAGGCTAAGGGTACAGCGGCTGTATTTCCCTGTGAGAACAGATTTGATCTCAACCAATCAGAGATAGTAAAAGAAAAGAAAGAGAGGATGGAAGATGACAGATTACTTTTTAAGATAAGGACTCAGTGACATTTGATAAACTGTAAATTTGAAGTTAATGTAAAATTTTGGTAATAATCAGATAGTGAACTGATACTTTATGCGTTGCTTAAGTTGAGTTTGTTTTCCCCATGCTGCCCCACTCTACTGAATATTAGAATTCCCCCACCTGACAAATCCCACTTTAACATCTGTCCATACCCCATAAAACAACTAAGTTTATTATAAGAAACAAGACAAAAACAAGATCCAGCTTATTCCGGCAGGTGTGGACAAAGAAATGTCTACTTCTAGGCACCTTGAGAAAATGTGACAACTCCCAAGGTAAATTAATAGGATGTTAGCCTGTCCCCAGTAATGTTAAACTGATGGATAAACATGTATTCTGGTCTGTTTGTTATATATGTGTACATATATGCTCGTATAGGCATTTGTATATAAGAGTATGCTTCTGTAAATATTGATGTCTTTTTAGCTCATTTATTTTAATCCTTTCTTTTAGTTGATTGCATTGTCCCTCTGTTCAGCACTTTGGCCGACACTTGATGCCTTTTAAACATACAATACAAATAAAGCTGACATCCTTACTAACCTGCTCTCTCCTCTCTGATTCACCCCTAGTCCTGATTGTCTGTAGAAGCTATCCAGAGAAAGAAGCCAGCATTATTGACACAAATAAGGTAACAGGTCTGAAAGTTAGAGACAGGACTTCATAATATACAAGCAGCAATATTTGTTGTCTATCAGCTCTAATTTGTACTAGTAACACCAACAAATATTAAGACAGACCTACAGAAAATGGAAATACATAATGTCAGATTAAAGCTAGAAGTGGTTGTCGAGATAGGGCGGCTACAGAGAATGGGATTTAAAGAGTATCTGTGAGAGAAGATGAGATGAAAGACGGAGGATGGAAAATGAATGAAAGAGTGTAACGGTGAGCATATTAGTTTTGAATCATTTAACAGCATATATTCTCAGCATGGCTCCCACTTGATTTGACAGACGGTTATGTCAGCGCAAAAGATAAGAAGGGCGATGATAACGCGAATGAGAATGATTACTCGTTGAAGAGGGACATGAACGGAGAATAACAGTGATGATAGCGTAGCAGAAAATAGAAGTTATGAGATAAAAGGGAGACTGTGCGAAGGATTGTGGCAGAAAGTAACTAAGGGAGAAGAAAACGACTGAAGAATGGGACGAGGAAGGTAATCGAAGAAAGAGCTGGAAGGACGAAGAGAAAGAGAAAAGCCGCTGTGTGCCTCTACTATGCTGAGAGTCACACACTGTAAAACTGAACCGAGTGAAAACAAAACTATTAAAAAAAAGGTTTTAATATATTTGCAGAAGGTTTTTAACGACATCTTTCAGACAATTCCTGATTTCTTTTTCGATGTACTTCACCAAATACCTCTAAAAACGAGGATTTCCCATGTACGTTACAACTTTTCACTCCTTTAAGTCCAGTCATTAGGTTCTGTTGGTGCCAGTGATTATGTTGATCCAGACTGAACTACAAGATTCGTGGTAGTCCAAATTTGCAGTGTATTTGTTTTTAAAGATTGAACACAGTCTCCAGTGTTTTCTAACAGACGAGTTTGCCTTCAAATACAGACACACTGCTTCTCTGTTCCAGGGAGAATCACAAAATATTGTGATTTCTCGACATCTCCTGCTTGCGTGCGCACCGATTGTCTTAAAATACAAGTTAGGTGCAAAAAGAATGACTAACTAGAACCAAGACAAAGTGAAACAAGTCACATTGTAACACAAACAGATATGTAATACTAATAAAGAACAAGTATGAACTTGCAGAAATAAGAAAACAGTGTTTTAACCTTTTCTTGCCTGATACTACATTACCTTAGTTAATACTATCAATATTTTAAGTGACTGTACTTTATAAGTTGCATGGAGAGTTGTATTTGTGATGTAGACATTGTTTTAATGTATGTCATATTGTGTATACAACAAGTTGTGCATTTGATTAGAGGTGTGTGGATGGATCCAAATGTCTATGTTATTGATACCAATGCTAGTATTAGCACTGTATTCTGATTCAGCGCTGTGAGGTCGTTCAAATTTTTGTTGGCCTTGTGATGGAGCTTTCATATAAGCAGGTTATATGCAGTCTGGACAATGTTGAAAAATTAATGTGATATATTAAAGTAATTGGTAATATGTGCAAATCATTCAGGGAAAACTGCATGCATAACAATGATATATAATGGACATTATCATTAACAAATGTCATAATTAAAACATAATAAACAAAAACTAAGGTGCACAAACAAAAGAGGCCTACACTAACTGTAGCTGCTGTGTTAAAAAACTGACAAGTTCATCCAGCAGCCTGTACATGCTGCGGAGGCTGGAGCCAAAACTTGAAGCTGTGTTTCCTCCACAAATGAGTCCTCTCGTTCATCTTAAACCGTGCCAGGCCAAATCACAGTGTAGTGCAGCTTTACACCCACACCTGAACCATTACAAACACCCACATCCACCTTAACGTGCACACGAAGGCTTCTCTTAAAGAAGGCTTTAGATACTTTCAGGATGTTTTTACTTTCTCAACCATATTTCAAAATGGAAATGACACATAACTCAGTACAGCATGTAATAGCATGATGATGGGAATCATGTGAGCACATAAGGTCATAAAGTAAATGCAAAAAATGGAAATTAATGTTTGATAAGAGACAAAGAGAGTGTAGAAAAAACTGTTAAAAACAAAAAGGAAAAACAAAACAGCAAATTGATTTTTAACTACAAATTCAAAATAA
>VOQK01012936.1:4407-17596 GCA_015052645.1 Benitochromis conjunctus
ATAGACCAGGGAGTCCAGGGAGTACCCCTTGCTCTATGACAGCAAAGGCAGGCTCCAACACCTCCACAATGGACAGATGAGAAACTAATCTGCACTGGAAATAACAGTGTATACAATACTGTATGTATCTATTCCTGAAACTGTTTTTATTATATTAGTATGTGTGATATTTGTACTTGTCTAAAATAACTCACTGATTCTTTACTTTAATCACTTTTTTTGTTAGTTATCATTTAACATACAGTATAACATCAGTGTCACTCACGGGAATATTTGGACTATTTTGCACATCCATAAAGTCAGATTAACAGGAAACCACAGAAGAAAACTGCAGCAGCCTTGAAGAGCAAACTGAGCTGCATGGTAAAATCAGATCTGCAACGCTTTAACAAAAAGTGAGTCACAGCTCTGTAAGGGGCTCCTGTGTTTATGTCAAATTTACATTTATTTACATGGATTACCTAGAAGCACAGCATTGCTAGACTGAACCAGCTTCAAGCTCCCCTTCCATGTATTAAAATGCATCAAAAAACAGTTGGGGCTCTTGTCAGTTTTTGTACACTAACAGTTTTTGACTCGTGTAAAAATGTGGTTGTTAAGTGCGGACATCGCCATTGTTAGGCTGCAACTTGCTAATTTTTTATTCTTTTTCCAAGCAGAATACTGCAGAAATGCAAATCATCTTTTTTATGGTCACATGTAACTGAGATCAAATGAATTATTGCTCCTGCAAAATTGACTTTATGTTTAAATGTATTTATTTTGTAATGTATTATGTTCATCTGCTTCTGCTTTGTGGTAAGAGATTTGTGACTGAGAGAAGCCTGGCATATTGGGAAAAGAGATGCCGTCATCATGTTCAATTCAAGAGACTCATGAATTCTGATTGGTTCAGGTAAGTAAGTAACATCACAAATAAAGGATTTCAAATCTTTAAAACAAGCTAAACTTTTTAATTGTAGCAAAACCATTTAAAAAGATTTGTTAGCATTTGGGAACAAGTAATAGGGAGAAGGTGATGAGTTGGTGGAGAAGCAAATTTTAGATGGAAGTCCCATTCTGACCACTTACACTGTTCACTGTCATTTAACCTCAAATCAGAAAGAAAACATCAACTTCTCCTTTAAACCAACTCAAATTTAGTGTGGAGGATGGCCACTGCTCATGAGAGCTGGGTCTCTGTCCGCAGCTAAGCACTTTTCTGCAGTTTTAGGGAAGGCACAACATCAGTGGAGGAGTCAGGCAAAGGCCGTGTTTGTCTTTTATCAGGTTGTGGAGCGTACAGTTTTCCACCCTGGTTGTAACTGTCAAAATTAAGTTTTTTTTCTGTAACATACTGTGTCATTTGGGGCAAACCATTTGAAGTATGTGCTTGTGTGCCATCTTGTGCTGTCTCTAAATGCATTGAAAACACAAGAGATTTCTGGACACACAAACATAATCTTTCCTCACCACTTGGACCACTTGCTAGATTCGGCTACGTGCAGTTTTGTGTACTTCCCAAAAATCAAATGTGGAAGGACTGTTGGTTTGGAGGAATTTAAAAGTACAAGGGGAAGCAATGGAGCCACTGAGAATATATAGATACAGGGTGGGCTGAACTTCATCCAAATGGTGATTTTAAACATAATGTCCAGCATGTTTAGAATGAATTAGGGAGAACTAGATAACCACCTGGGTTAGGGTTTTATTCTGTTTTCTGCATGATCACAATTTATTCCATTCCAACTTTTCATTAGGCCAAAAACTTCATAGTGAAGTGAACTCTTTTAACTAAGTAAAAGAAAAGAAGTGGATGAACTTCGCCTACAAGTTAGAACCTGCAACAGAACATGTAACCAACCTGGCTCATTTTCACATAGAAACCTTCAAACTCAAATGTATGCTGGTGAGCTCACCAAATGAAGAGGGACTCCTCTCTCCCTCTACAAAGACTTGCAGATGTGGGTGATGCACAGTCTGTCATGAAAACATGGTTTTCTCAGTTTGTCATGTAGGAATCTACTATAGTGGAACATTTATTTGAATTTTTACTTATTGAGGTTATATGGCACATCTGACTAAATAGCATGTGTGGGAGGGGGATTTCAGTATTGTGTGTTATTGAAGTTGGTGATTGTGACTATTTGCAATGACTGGGAAACCACTGGTATTTTCTAGTCACAAGGTGTTCTATTTTTACTCTGTTGTGACTGAGCCAATAATGTCAGAACTGTAGCTGAGCTAGCCCCTTGAGAAACTGCATGAATCAGCCTTCCATGGTTGCATATGGCTGACAGTGCTTGCATATGACATATGCGGACGTATGTATTTCCTTGTTCCAGATATGATCTAGAACAGGGAATACGAACTGTAACTGCTCAACAGGATGCAGACTTTCACAAATGAATATGATAGACTGAAGGAGTCTTGTGTAGTTGTAGTTCATAAAATAAATCCCAAATAAAATGTAAATTAAAATGATTGTATATTGTATTATTTGATTTCTGTAATGGTATGTTATATGATATATGTATGTACTGTACGTTACATATTTATTATTTAGTTGTGCTTAAATTTTGTTTTTTCTTGTGCCCAGTCTTCTCTGGCCCAGCTTGGCTCTGATGAAACAAAAACTGTAACACAATATCTCATCATCATCATCATCATCAGCATCAGCATCAGCATCATCGTAATAACTGTAATCATCGCCACTACTGGTTGGCACTCACCACATCATACCACAAGCCCGGCAGTTTTTGCTCATATTCAGTTGTCTGACCATAAAAAATGGCCTTTGTTATCAAAACTGACATTCACAGGTGGGATTGTTCTTATCTTTAGTCAAACTGACAATTAAACACTACCAGAAATACTAGAAAATGAAAAAGAAAGAAGCAACAGCTCTCCTCTCTCTTTGATGGGAAGTTGTAAACAAGCAAGACAGAACGTGATAAGTAAAACAGAAGACTGCACCTCAAACCAGCTTGGTTCAGAAGTATTTTTGACTAAAAAATACTTTGTTCGGGGACTTCACTGCCCTTTCATGCACATACTTGGAAAACATAAGAAAGCCAGAGCACACCGGCATTTTACAGAGAACGGAAAGGAAAGCAGCAACAAAACATCGAGGCGATAACATCGGTAACAACATATATGCCATTTATGAAACATGTTTAAAGCAAAAAAAAATGTGGCCAAGCTTTCTGAATGCTTTCGCATTTTAAAGTAGTCCCCACGAATCTCTTTTTTTTTTTCTTCTCCCTTTTCACTAATTAGGAAATTAGTGGGTAGGATCACCACTATTTTTTTACACCTGCCTATTTTCCCACATCCTACACACTGAATACTTGAACTTTCCAATTAGCTACTATCTTATATGAATTTATAAGATACCCAAACATAATCCACGTCATCTGACAGTTGTCATTATTGTTTGGCTCATGGTTGTATTTAACACCACAGCTACTGAAACCTCAGGGTTGGTATTGTCCTCATGTGTTTGTCTAAAGGCTCTTACCTGGTATTCACTGGGCCAGAAAGTGCTCACTGCAAGCTCCACCTGGTGCCACTGGCGACCCTGGGAGCCTGAGATATTCCAAACTGCACTGCCCTTGGGGCCCGCGTTTACCCGGATATAGACTTGCAGGTCCCCGGGGCTGTGGCCATCGCGACTGTACAGGAAGTAGCTGAACTGGATGCAATGAGTGTCATTCTCACTGAGCGGGAGCAGAAGGAGCTGAGCCCGCTGGCCACCATAATGCTGCGAGGAATTCACCATCATGAAGGACCCTGGTATGAAAAAAAGAAAATTAACAGTGATTAGAGAATAGTCTGTTTTCTTTTAACTTTAGTTCTTAGTATCACAAAAGACTGCACTCATAGCGTTCATTTGCTATTGGCAGTCTCACGGGCAGCTTACCAAGAGCACTTAGACAGAGAAAGAGAAGCTTGAAAGTTTAGCGCTAATAAAACCAAATGACCTTCCCCAGCAGATTCATCTTCTGAACAAGCGGCAGCTACACCTACACCCTCTTTACAAATAGCAGCCATTTCAGTATTTTCACCTGCCACATAGAGCTAACTGACCTGAAATATAACAAAATAACAAGATCCGAGTCTTTGGGCTTCACCTGTAACACCTCAGCCATGGATAGATATGTCAACCATAGATATGTTAGTTTTGAGCCGCTGAAGAATGTCTGCCTTCTTATTATTTTTAAACTGCCAAAAAAGAGCCTGAGAGCCAAAGTTGACAGGCTCAAGGTTGTTACTCAGAATATCTGTGAAATCCTCTCTGGCTATTTGTCTGTATTTGGTCTGTCTCTGCTACCTGCTTTCACAGGGCCATCAGTTTTCCAGCACTGCCTCAGATCTGGTGTGTTCAAAAGGACAGACTGGATGTCAGATTGGACTTTCATTTTGGACTGAGGTTCACAGAGTGACTGCTGGCTCTCTCATCCCGGCAGCACACCAGAGATTCCCTGGCCATGAGAAGAGCATCACATTATACAGTGGGGAAAATAAAGGGGGAGGCTTGCCTTTGACTGTGGCCTTCAAAACCGTATAAAGTCAGTTTAAAGTGGGAGAAAATGGAATGGAAAATACAAATGTTTCTTTTCTTTTTTTTTTAGCCTTGTATTCTGCTGCAAGTAGATGCCTATTTAACAGTCAAAAACAGCAACATTTCAACATGACATCTTAATAACGATACTTGTACAGCCAACATTTTTCAATAAGTTCAACCCTAAATACCAAAACAGAAATAGCCAAAAACTCACGGTAGAATTTGTCAGCTGATGAAATATTATATGGAGCTTATGTGTCGAGAGTGGTTTTATAAACACGTTCTGTGAACAGGTAACGATGGAATTGAAATATTGACATATTTGGTCACTCTTGGTATGTGTTAGACCCATTTCATGTTTAAGCTGCAGTGGTAGTTTGAGACCCTGTTAAAAGCTGTTCCTCCTGTAAGACCTGATTATATAGGCAATGGCATTTGGGCTCAATAAATGTTCAAATTACAGAAACTACATACTATCACCATGAAAAACAATACCAAGCTCTTTCACTGGTGGAAAATCGATGGAGATACAGAGGAAGCTAGCATCTGATGAAAAGAATGTACAGTGGGGGGTATAATTATATGATCCCCTGCTGAATTTCCAACTTCAGCAACTTACAAATAAATGAACAGTCTCTATTTTTTTGTGGCCATTAATCTGTACCCTTAGCAGAAAAGCAACCCCAAAGCATAATGTTTCCACCTTCATACTTGATTGTGGGCACGGTGTTCATTGGGTCATACTCAGCATTTCTCTTTTACCAAACATGGCGTTTCATCTGACCACAGAACTTTCTACCAATCCTTCTCAGAATCCTTTAGATGGTCTTTAGAAAAACTTAAGATGGGCCACTGCATGTGCCGTATTAAGCAGAGGGACCTTGCAGGATTTAAAACCATTATGGCGTAGTGTGTTACCAATGGTCTACTTAGTGTTTGTCCCCCCCAACTGCCTTCAGATCATTAACAAACTGTTCTCGTGTAGTTTTAGGCTGATCCACCACCTTTCTCATGCTCCAGATCGAGAATGGTTTTGTAACCCTTTTCAGCTTTATACTGGTCTTGTCCCTGACATCATTTGACAGCTCGTTGGTATGGCCAATGGGCTGGAGAGGCTGAAAGAAATTGATTGTGTGGACAGGTGTACTTTACACACATAAAATACTTATTCCGCTCACTGGCATGCCAATCATTTTATAACTTTAACTAATGTGTTTTTTCTGGATCTTTGGTTGGCATTTTTTCTATTTCCATTAAAATGAAACAAACATAAAATTATATCTTTTTGTTTGTTTTTTGAAAGTGAGCCGACTTATAAATTAAGCAGGGGATCAAATAATCTAAATGGAAATGTACAGTTTTGCAGATGCGTGGCAATCAGTGGAAAAAAAATTATAGAAAAGAACAAATTCAACAAACTATCTGCAGGTTCTGATGTTTCCGTCAAGCTCTTGAAAGGATTCGAATCAGACATTCTTCAAAAACACTTTTAGAAGAGCAGTCGCATGAAAAGCTGTGAGGACATTCTTAAACATGCTGGCTTAGATGAGGAACTTGAAGTGATCTTCAAAGAAAAGTAGCTGAACACCACTAAATCAAGATTACATAGCCCTAACTTTTGTACTTTTTTATATATATATATAGATAGATTATCACTAATTTATACGTTTTTTTTAAACCATTAATGACTACATCGACTTTCAAAATGATGTTTTATTAAAGAAATGTTGAAAAGATAGGACGGTAAAGACAAAAACGACACATATAGACTATGCAGCAAGAATTATTACCTTGGAGTGCTAAAAGTGGCTTTAAAGATCAAATAGTTTCTTTTTTAATTTCTAATCTTTCAGTCATCATCAACATCAGATGGACTCTTTGATGTCGCCCACAGGAGGGTGAAAGCATGCTAATTGAATGAATAACCTTCACATATGGCACCTTGTGGCGGATGATGCTACTTGACATGGTCAGGGAAGACAAGCACATGGGTAGTGTAGTTGCTTAGGTACTGTAGTTTAGGGAGAGTGCAATCAGAGGCCTGCCTCCTGCCATTAATCATACCGACATAGTTATTAGGCTATAATGGCAACCGAGGGAATGCTTAAACCGGAGAGATGGCTGTAATATTTGCACGCTGACGTGTAGGACACATATCAGCGCGCACACTCTTCTCTCAAACACACATCGTTCACAGACCTGAGGCCTAGTCACGCTGACCTTCCCTTGAGAAAAGTGGTTTCTTCTTTTAACTTTCCCAGCAGTTCTTCTACTTTCTTTTACCAGCTTACATTCTGCTTCTCATTGTGTCCTCTACCTTTTCTTTTATATTTTAAGTCAGATCTATGTTTTCGTTTCCCCAAATACATGCGGTCTTAAACAAGAAAAAATGGCAAGTTGGTTCATATATTCACATAACATTCACCATCTGTTTTCTGTTTTACGGTAAAAAAAAAAACAGCATCAGAGAAATAATATAAACAACATCACATCATTAGCACGTCATGAACGGACTCATTTTCATTAAAAAAGGAGACATTTTCCAGAATGCAGTAGGTATTATTTCAGACTTTAGAATGTAATGTGCTGATAAAGTAGGGACAATCTTTTTGCACTTTAATGTGCTCGGGATGAAGAAATCTTCCACTGAGTGCAGTTATTTATTTAGGCCAAGGCAAATGTGAAATGAACTCAATTACACTGAGTGTAGTTTGTGTTATCAAGTAATTTTCCATGTCTCACCCATGATACAGTGGCATCATTTGGAATTCAAAATCATATTACCAGGAGTCTGATGTAATGCGTAGCCTTGAGTGTGCTCAGCCTGCTCAGTCAGGGGCTTTTAATTCCATTTATCAGCGGCTTTCTTTCGAGAAATATAAAAATGAAACAGGTCAAAGGGTGAGACAGATGCACAGACAACCTGGATAGCTGTGAGATTTAACATGCATGCCACAAAGCATTGTCGACCAATGTACGTTTCCTCCCGTGGCTCCGTCTTCTCTGCCCCCAGAGCACGGATAAGACGTCAAACTGCCAGAAATATCCTGTGATAACAAGCATCTGCTCTCCTTTGAGAACTTGCGGTATTCTTAGACGACACTGAAATTTTTCTCTGCTTCACCTGCTTGCAGGTGAAGGCCGGGCAGGCTCTGGCTAAGCCCCCGCCGATGCCGCTGCTTTGATGTGCGAGTTCTCCAGGCGGGGCTCTTTGGCTAAATTGCTTTTTCTTCAACTATGAGAGCTGGAGCCTGTCATTGTTGGAGGGCAAGTCTCCAACTGTCCTTATGACAGGATTGCACTGGGAAGTGTGGGCGCTGGAAAATTACACAGGAAGCAGCTACAAGTAACGCTCTGTCTTTCATTTTACAGAAATATCTTTAAGCAACTTATCTCCTTTGTTACTGGAGCTCCAGCCACCATTTGATTGTACTGAAGCCATTTGGTGGTTAAAAGAGTGAAGGACACAGCAAGTCCTTCAACCTGAATAAACTAGGTTAGTCTTAGTTTTTGCACAAAGATATATTTTTTAAATTTTGCCTCTGTACTCCACCACAGTGTATTTTAAATCAAACAATAAAGGTATGATTTAAGTGAAGACTTTAATTTGAGTGGGTTAACAAAGGTATTACATTTATTGTTAGAGAATTATGACCATATTTATACACAGTACACCATTTTCAGAGACTATATTTGGACAATTATCTGAGAAGTAGATTCAAGGTCAGGATGAGACCTGTTGCCTTGCCATATCATGACAAATTAGGCCGATACACTATATTACAAAAAGTATTCACTCACCTATCTAAATGATTAAAGTCAGGTGTTCCCATCACCTCCATGGACACGGGTTTAAGCACTTAGGCATGCAGACTACTTCTACAGACATTTGTGAAAGAAAAAGTCACTCAGGAGCTGGTGAATTCCATCATGATGTTGTGATGGGAAGCTACAGCGCAATAAACAGCTACAGTCGTGAACCTTCCCAGAAAAGTGTAAGCTGTTATAGCTGCAAAGAGTGA
The DNA here is from genome assembly GCA_015052645.1 of Benitochromis conjunctus. Taxonomy (NCBI): domain Eukaryota; kingdom Metazoa; phylum Chordata; class Actinopteri; order Cichliformes; family Cichlidae; genus Benitochromis; species Benitochromis conjunctus. The sequence continues at coordinate 12,976 of VOQK01012936.1, forward strand.
ACTGACATAATATTAAACACTCAAGTTCATAGGTGTCTGAAAGCAGATAAACAATTGTTTTTGGCAATATAGTATATCTGCTGCTTATGTCAAGCATTGAATTTGCATTTCATAGCTGTTCAGTGTGCTCTCAATATGAGGTCCAAAGAGATTTTAAATTGAGTTCCGTTCAATTCAGTTTATTCATATAGCAATAAAATCAAAACAAAAGTTGCCTCAAGGCACTTTTTAGTGTAAGGTACAGACCATACAATAATAAAAGAAAACAGGGGAAACCCCAACAATTATATGACCACCTATTAGCAAGCACTTTGGTGACAGTGGGAAGGAAAAACTCCCTTTTAACAGGAAGAAACCTACAGCAGAACCAGGCTAAGGGGGGGCGGCCATCACCCACGACCGGTTGGAGTGAGTGGAGGAAGACAGGACAAAGACATGCTGTGGAACAGAGCCAGAGAGTAATAGTAACTAATAATCAAAAGCAGGATGGTGTATAGACACATGATGAGTAAAAAAGGTGACTGAAGAAGAAACACGTAAATTCAATCTGAATTTAGAAGCAGAAAATTTGAGGCCGTCCAGGTTTTTAAGTTGTTAAGACATTCTTGCAGTTGAAATAATCAATGTGTGTCATATGGCTTCATGGATAGAAGTCATTTGCATTTGTCATCTGCATAGCAGTTAAAATGTATGCTATGCCTCTTGATGATACTGCCTAAGGGAAGCATGTATAATGTAAACAGAATTGGTCCTAGGACTGAACCCTGTGGAACTCCATAATTAAACTTAGTGTGTGAAGAGGACTCTCCATTTACATGAACAAATTGGAGTTTTTTAGATAGATCTGACTCAAACCACTGCAGCACAGTACCTGTAACACCTACAGCATGCTCTAATCAGTGTAGCACTGAATGCTGCACTAGCAGGACAAGCACAGTTCACTGTCCAGAAGGTCAAAGGTTAAGTTGAGTATGACAACGCAGCTTCAATTTTTAAATAGCAATCTAATAAGTAATGTATTTAAATACCTAATAAAATATCAGAAGTAAAAGAAGCAAGCTAATGAAGGTAAGCACACTAGCACAAATTTCTCAAAAGCATTCACTGCACCTCTTTTCAATTTAGGTTGATGGAGTAGGTCAACATGATTGATGCAGTAATTAGAAATTTGATAAAACTCATGAAGATATTACAATCTCAGATAACCTTACTCAACATCCTTGAAGACACAGACATTGACACATAGACACACACAGTGTATAAGCACAGACAAGCTGCTGCTGTAAAAAAAAAAAGAAAAAAGCACCCAATGCAGAGAAATTCTCCATAAATCCATAGAAGCTGATAAGGCTCCATCTATTTCTCACCTGACCCTGCCAAGGGCAAGGGAACATGCATTAAGAGATTAGGGGACGGCCTCGGTTCCCTGAATTCATATCAGAATGTGGGGTGGAAACCTGAGTCATAGGTCTGGCCGCTTTTATCACACTTACACCAAGAAAAACACGAGAGGAGCTGAAAGTGGAAGGGACGAGCAAGAGAGTGCGGCAAGAAAAGAGGGAGCGATAGTGGGGTGCTTTTATCTTTATGTTTGTCTCTGTCATTTTTGGTTAGCATCCCTCTGCTGCCATCAATAACTCTTTGTACAACTCAGGCAGGCCTATTCCACACAATGACAACACCATCATTTCTTGAGAAAGGCCAAGCAAAACGTGATGCATTTTAATCAAATTCTTATCTAACATTTTCTGCCTCCATGTGCCTCCACGTACACTCGCTGTGAATACCGGTTTATTGCCTGCTTTCTCGTCATTTTGACTGTGTGATTGATGAGAGCAAGCTAGAGGAGGATCTTCATTGACCCTCCCTCCTCCAGGACACCTGCAGAAGGTCATTCAAGATTTTCAATTTGGACTCTGAATTTGGTCTTTCAGATCTCCATTTGCTTTCTGCCTTTTATTCTTTTTTTTCTAATATTGCAACTTGGAGTTGCTGTGACCTCAGATGATATTGCACACCCAAGAGGAGTGGAGTGCGGCCAGTGTAGATGATTAGGAGGGCGCAGATTGGTCTCGCTGTTTGCTGCTCTTTGTATCTCTGGATGTAGTGTGCGAACTGCTCTGTTGGCGGGGACAGAGGAGCTGGGCTTGTTTACTGGAGCCAAAAGACAATGCAGATTTTACCACTTACAAAGTGACACAGTGCTTGCTGCGTACAAATGGGAAATCTGCAAACCAACAGCAGCTGGTCATGAATGCGACACTGGCAGAGCCTAAACGCCCTGCAAACAATACAGCTCCGAGTGCAGCTGACAGCTCCAGCTAATGAATTCTACAGGTGAGAGTCAAGAGCCAGGCAGGCAACCTGGAGACCGCTGACAACAACAGAGTCATTACCGTGTTTCTACGCTGACACTTCCAAGATGCACTGATTAGCACCACATACTGAGTGAAATGTGCCAACAATGCGTGTTTTCATTAGACTATGCAAATGCTGCATCACCTGATCTACTAGCAGCTTAAAAAGATGCACAAGTCAAATTCATTAGTGTTAGGTTGCTTCTCCATTGCAGCTGATTAATAAATAATCAAGTCAGCTAATTTTACTTTTTTTTTTGTGCCTCCAAAACAATATCTGGCCTTTTTAGCTGCTGAATGTTTACTGACTAATCGCTAAGTGCGTCTATCTGCCATTTTGCTGCTCAGCAGGTAGTGCATGGAGGGATATAAGAGATTTTTTTGTTAGAAAACAGATGCCCGCTGTGGCAGAAAATGGCGCTATGAGAGTGGAAAGAGTGAAGCAGAACAGGAAATTGGGAGTCAGAAAGCTAAGCAGACAAACAAATAAACAAAAACAACCACAAAACTTTGTAATGCTTAGAAAAGCTACAGATTCTCTGATATTCTCAATAGGTACTCCATTATGAGACACTCATTTCATACTAGTGTTGTTTTAGTATCAAAATAACTATTAAAACATGTAGCGATATACTATTTAGGATCTTTGTGGTAACGATTTAAGAAAGACACTTTTCATGAAATTGAGGCAGGGATGCACACTTTCTTGTTTAACCCTTTTAAGCCCACCATACAACCAAGTCCGCCAGAGCTTATCTTTACATCTTTACATGCTATAGTGCCATTTTTTGGAGCATTTCAAGTTGCTATACATCAATACAATCGTAATACCCCATATTTTAATAACATGTAAGCATTAAGTCCATAGTAACTACATAAATTGCAAAAAATTCAACAAACTACAAAAAAATCAGTTTTTTTAGAAAATATTTCTAGTTTTCTCTCAAAAATGTAAATGCAAAAAAGTTGCACAAATTAGTTTCCAAACACAGGACATTTATTTTGAGTGCCTTGAGTGTCTTGTGTTTTAAGATTTAAGACGCAATTTTTTATAAACTGCAGGAAAAACAAAAATACATATTATTGTGCACAATTTGCAACAAAACAGCTTGTGCATTAAAAAAGAAACTATTTCCTAGAGTGCAATTTAAGTTCCAAGCATCCCAGAAACTATACAGAAAGGCATGAAGTCAAACATGACCTGTAAACCTTTGAAAGGCCCTGTAGTGAAAAAAAAAAAAGACATTTCACACAAAAAACGATGACACTTCCGGTTTTCGCAGGTAATGGCAGACATGCCACAGTTCACGCTGATTACGTGATGACTTTTATTCCAGCTTCGGAAGTGCTATGAACAGCTGATCATACCAGCAAAGCGTGTTTCTGGATTATAAGGTTTTTGTTGCTGTCAGCACTTTTTACCGATTTTTGCTAAGCCATTTGTGAAAAGAAACCGTAACCTGGGAAAAGTTGAATGCATACGATGTAAGTACAAAAATATATCTATCAAGTGTCTGTATTAAAGGTGGACTGTAACAATAGAAGAGAAAATAAGACTTACCCAAGCTGTCCAAACTAGAATTTGAATAAAAAAGCAAACACTGTTGATGAAAACGTTTCTGATATTCTTGGTATACTTGTCATGATTTTATACCCAGTTCAAACTCAACATCACTTAGAAATATGTCCAATGAGGCAACAGAGAAATGCATAGCCAGCTTGTAAACACCCCACCAAACTTATTGTCTTAGTGTCTGATGTAAATGTCCATCACAGAGTACTGACCAAGTTCCAAACCCTAAATTGTTACTTCTATGTGACTGTCTGGACACTTTTGATGATCAGGGTTCGGGTTAGTTGGGCATTTTTCAACAAGTATTGTACATATTTTGAGATCACAGTAAGTAATCTGACTAGTACAACACAGCATTAACATCCCAGAACAGATTGCTTGAGCTATGAACACAAAGGTTGCAAACTAAACTGCAGCTTATCAATAAACAAGATTCAAGAGAGGTGAAAACTCTGGGTGAAAGTACTGGGTTAAACTGTAAACAGTCAAAAAAAACAACTATTTTCTTCAACTGAATATGAATTTTACTCAAACTAGCCATTTAGAACTGCCCCAATGTGACATCACCAGGAAGCAATACAAACCCATTTTCAAACATGCACCAGATCTTGCATTTTATAGACATTACCTGAAAAATGTACCTTTGCCAATGCAAGGTCAAACATTAAAGTCTTGAACCTGCCTGCGTTTT
>VOQK01012936.1:20012-31583 GCA_015052645.1 Benitochromis conjunctus
GTGTTAGTATTCATGTTGTGTTAGTCTTTATTGGCTATTTCCCGTGTCTTGTGTTAGTTTTGCTTCCTGTCTGTCCTTCCCTGATTTCCTGGTTGCTTTCACCTGTCTGATGACTTTCACCTGCCTCTCATTTCTCAGCTGTTTGTCTTTCTTATTCAGGTCTCAGTATGTTTACAGTCTTTTTCGTGTCCTTTGTCATGATATCGCTGTACTTTTATGTGTCCAATCTTTTCCTTTTGGATTTTAAATTTCCTTTGCCTTTGGACTAATTTTGTACAGCATTTTTGTCTCATCCATTACTTTCTCATGTCTGTGTTTGACTGTGTGTATTATAAGGTAGGTACAATAAGTGTATAACTGTTCTTTTTGTATCAGAAATGTACTCACCACTTTATTTTGGATTTAAAAGCAATAGCAAGCATATGAAGGCTGGCTGCTCCCTTATACAGTTGTAAAAAAGAAACTGTTACTCAAATATTAACAAAATCAAAAATTACTTTTGGATTACATACAATACAAATAGTTCCCTTTACCTCTTCCAGCTGACACAACTTCACCAAGCCTGCACATGCTAACGCTACGTGTTTAACTACTAGCAATTATTTGATGGCCACATAAGAAAACCTTTAAGTTATCATTAAAGTAGCACCTATGACTAACAATAGTACAATCAAATTAATGTGGGTGCTAGGCATCCAATGTTACATGTGTAATAATAATATATAATAAATGTTGTTCTTCGTACTTTATTTAAAAAATGCAGATGGATGCTCACGTTTTATTTTGATTTGATTTTAATTTTTGATATTGGTTGTCCATTCATCCTTTTGGATGTCAAAAAAATGTCAGTATTTTGTATTCAAACTATGAAACTATTATTACATGTCAGATTGATTAAATCCTAACATGTGGCAGCCATCTGTTATGTTATATCATTTGACACCGTTTCCTGAAATGAGTTAACATGACTTTTTATGAACCATGCAATATATGGATTGTGTCTAACGTAGAATTGACCAACCATGATAGACACACTTTAACGTCACAGTTAAAACACTATCGCTCTGCCACTGGAAATGAAAATAAATAAGAGAAAAGGCTTAAAGGGGAAAATGGGGGAAACACACTGTTTGAGCCTATGCATTTCTTTTATACGTCTGCCTTGACATGCCACATAATTACTTTTTGATAACAACTGATGGATACGACTATAAGGCTGTGGCCCTTCAGGGTGAGAAAAGCATATCCTTTAGAAAGATGTGCTTCAGACAGCCATATTATCACTTTCTTGATGAGTTTAAAAAGGTTTGTAAAGGCACAGAAAATAGAAACAGGTCTAGGGGCTACGACGTGAGAGGCTCCATCTCAGACTAGAACCTGAAATCTCTCAAACATCAAGGAAGGAAAGAGGAGACTTACAACATCCTCTAAGTGCAAGGTACATTACACAATGCAACATGAGAGTGAGTGCTCAGGTAGAGTAACCTGAGGTAAAGGGAAGGCAGGAGCCAATCGATAAAACTGGGTTCTGTGCCGGATCTGTCTGAAGTTCTCAGCATTCCTTGATGCTTGGCAAAGACAAACAAGGCTTTCTGTTCCCCCAACCTATCATCTCAAGATAAGCCATTTCCTTGGCTGTATTTGCCCTTCACTGATAGGGACGGTGAGAAGTGGGAGGGAACTTTAAGCCTGAAATCTGATTTTCATCAGTTGGTGCACTGCAGAGCTGCAGCATCTGTGTGGAAGAGGAGGAGATGGAGGGGTTATCTGCCAGGTTGGATCAAAGCCCACTGCAAGTCCCACTGCCCACCTACCCACCTCCACACTCAGAGCTGCCGTGATAAGACCCTATCAGTTACAGTCCTCCAGTGTGCCAGCAGTAGATATGGCAAGGTAAAGTGCATCTGGAGGAGAGAGGCTACCATCTGGTCCAAATCACCTTCAAGCTGCAAGGACCAATCACGTCTTTCCCTGCACCGGTCCCCTTCCATAGCCCAACCACACAGCCCTGACCACAGAAACACACTGTCAGCCAGGGTTAGCGTGGGCAGGAAATACTGGATGTGGGACAAAGCCAGGGAAATTGCAAGAAGCATGCTTTGCACAATACAAGGTTTTGATGTCAAGCACAGATACAAATGTTTTTTGACTGAATCTGCTGACAGCTGTGAGTTTGTGCCAAACACAGAAACTCTGACTTCAGAAAAATCCCAAATGTATGAAATATTTCAACAAGAATTTTCTTCATTCATTGATCCAAAGAATGAAATAAAAAAGCTGTATGAAATTCAATGTTTCATGAATATCTAAAAGTATCTAAAAATATTCTAAACTTATGAGATAGAATTGTATTTATAGTAGTGATTTTTATTATTATTATTTTTTTAAATTCTTTATCTTGAAGGGCTAACATTTAGGTGCATTTAGGTGTATGAGCGCTATTTACAGGCTGTGCAATATACAGCACTATAATTACTATTAAACTACTATTCACATTAAACATATGCAAAAATTCAAAAATCTGCCATTTACTGCATTACAACATAAAAGAAAAAAAATACACTCTGGCAGTAGGTGGCACACTAATGCTGGCATCCAACATTCATACTTGAGGCTCTAAAAACAACAATGAGTGCATGTGTCCCTAATGTCAAGCCAAAAGACATGGAAGCCTGTTGACTTGGAAAAAGAAAAAGCGGGGTGTTTTAAATTTTAAATGTGTCAGTGAAAGGCAGACCGTTAACTGTCAGGAACCCTTTCAAATCCCCTTTGAGACTGAAGCAACGAACTAACGGTTTAGCATACCCCACACAATGGTGTGCCTGTGAGTTATTCAAAATCTCCCACACTTCAACCCAATTGGCTGCAAGAAGACACAAAACCAGCCAATAGACCCGCTGCGGGATTCAAACGAGCCAAGCAAAAAGCAGCCAGCACTTTCAGTTCATTTGCTCTCACAGATGAGAACAGCACTCACTGTTTTTCATTCAAAAGTCATTGCTCTGCCACACACAATTGAAAGGCATTTGTAATCCCCAGGATCTTAATTCATATCCTGCAAGGCTGCAGTTTTAATGGTACAGCTTTTAGCAAATAAGGGGATGGAAATTTAAATCAATAGTAATAAATCAGCATAATAAGCACCTCAGCTGAAGTTGGAGGGAAAACGCATACTGTTCTTAAATTTATCATTTGACATTTAAGAGGGGAACTCTTAATCCTCAAATCCACTAACTGTCGGAGCAGAGCCGTCCAACAGACTACAAATCATGGCCATCAACGTCCATAAAAGGGGAAGCAAAACCCGACCCTGCACCAGAAGTAGCCTCAGGTCCGTAATTAGAAGCAAACACAGAAATGAAATCCTCTGATGAAAGCTCACAGGATGAAAATATCCACACAAAGTTACATTAAAAGTCCAGTAAGTCATTTTGGAGGGTTATTTAACAGAAAGAAATACGGTACTCATAAATATATATTGATTAGTGTGTTTTTACTTCTCCCAACAAGCCCATAAACGTAATTAATCCATTAAAAATACATATGAGGGAGTGCTGGCTTATGGAAACCAACGTTTTACCACCATAAAGACAGTAGCCAAGATGGACATCACCATTCCACCTAATCATGTCTACAGACCGGACACATATATATATAGTACGTCTGATCATTTTGATCAAAATTCACAAATAGCTTTTTTAAACTATACATGTACATGTATATTTTCATAATCTGTTTCTCATGTCTTTCTCTGTCTCCTTCACTGCTCCCCCCCATCAGCCACTGAAGTCAGGGCTCTAAAACAAGTGCCCAAACATCCTTATTTGTTCCCGATATTGTCACACTTACTTACTGTCAGCAGATTAGACGTGCGCCCAACACTTGCAACACATGCGACCCAAGTAGAGTCATTAATGCATCACTAGCAATACAGCACAATATTTATTTTATTTATTATTTTTTTGTGCTCAACAACATCACTGCAGCATGTTGGGTAAAGCCTCATATGTGGTCTCTCCATAGATTCTTTAATGAGTCTCATATACAATATAATATACAATATAGTAGAGATGACAATTATTATAGCTCTGCTACAGTTTAAGTTCACTGACACCATTTTGGCTCGTTAACGTTAAATACATTAAATAAAGCATATTTTAGCATGATCAGCTATACAACAAGCATTGGAGACATCCCAAGATGGCTCTCTCAACACTTTTATTACAGGGAGCCAGACTTTGATTTTTGGGTGACAGAGGGGAGTTGTGTTTTCAGCCTTACAGTCTGGGTAATTCCTTGTCTCTTCATCTGTTGCGCACTACACATGAACTTAACACCAACAGCCCTCCAGTGTGGTCCCAAAATACCACAGAACAATAGCTGTGGTGGCGGCTGCATTGTGTGTGTGTGTGTCCATGTGTGTGTGTGTATCAGAGTTCAGCAGGGACTCCGGCTTTGTTTGCCGGCTGTTGCCCTCCTATGGGAAGAGTGACGAAAGGGGGGTGGCAAGGAGACAAAGGTTCCTAACAGATTGGAAATGAGGTAGCTACTGACACATTAAATCCTCTACACACATTTGACGACACTCTCTCTCTCTCTCCCTTGCACACATGCACGCACGAACACACACACACACACACATATTATACACAATCTCATGACAGCCCCCAAGTGGAGCACGACGAGAAGGAGGAGAGCAAACTGGAACTGGGTCAAAAATCCAATTAATCCATGACAGGAGAGATGGTTTGGAAGACACCCAGATAGATGGTGGAGGAAAGCCACAAGAGATAGGAAACAATACACCACTGCCCCTTGACCTGTGTGTGTGTGTGTATGTGTGTGTGTGTGTGTGTTTGATCAAGGACAGACTGTGTTATTTAGAAGTGAAGGGCTGCAGTAGAACTGGAGATAATGTGTTCCATTCTACCCCAAACTGTTCATAAAAAAGCACCTCTGACTTTCAGTCGTTATTTCTCCTACTTCAGCCACATTTTCCAACGGTCTTTTCTAATCCTTCCAAAGATTTATACAAATCCCACCCCCAGAAGCATCAGGAGGCCATGGCTGCAGAACTTTTGAGGCTCTTCACACTGGGTGAAACATTAGGGGAAAGTGCATGTTTGGGTCCCCAGGGGGATCTAGACATGTTAATGTGGGACGAATGGGTTGCAGCAGTTGGGTGACAGCAGGGATGTCAGCAGGACTGCAGAGCAGTCACTATGGGTGATAGGTGTCAGCTGGGAAGATAAATAATGTAATGTCTGTGGACTGTAATAGCAGCTGTATCATTCATGGCAGTGGCACTCCTGGGGAATGTTGCATTCTAATGGAAGACAAATTCACACCCGTCAGCTGCTGCTTCCAGAGTCAGCAGCCCACAGAGACAAACATGAAGGAAAACAGAAAAGGAAAAAAGGAAGAGGGAGAAGAAAGAGATCGAAAGGCACATATCAACATTTAGTAGATACTGAGTTTAGCATAGAAAGAGTAGATCCGCACTGAATGCTGGCAATTATACTATGTTTCTAGTCACTCCACAAACACATGTTTGGATTGTCTATCAGGTGTTGTCCATCAGCTGTCCATGTAAAATCAAATGTGTAGCTTTTTGGCATTCGGTATAGATTTAACCTTAAAGCCTTTGACCAGAAACACGATGATTCTGGTGACCCGTTCACTGGAATTATTTTATCAGCTGTCACAAAGAAACGTGTCGCCGCCACTCCCCGGTGACAGTCAGTCTACCAGTCAATCATCCTGGAGTCTTATGTCGCTCAACGATGCTCAAATACTTTGTTACAGATGACATAAATGACAACCTAAACCACGAGGAGCAATATCATAAGAGGCCCAGACCATAATAGTAGGCAATGCTAAAAAGTAGCCAAACCATAACAAGCAAACTGGTCAGATTACCAATCAACAAACTTGATATGCTGTTTTATAACTATTGTTCAGTGTTTACCTAACATAGCCTCTTTGACCCCACACCCCCTCAGTGGAAGTGCATCCTAAATTTTGTGTGAGCTCTAGATTGTTTTTCCAATTGTATACAAATGGGTATCATTGTTGGAGACCCTACTTACATCAGGGATAGTATAGTAACCTCTACGGCCAAAATCTAGGCTTCTTGTTCAGACCACCATGAAGGTTATTTTAAAGAAAGATAAGTAGTTCCTTAAATCTATTTACAAGCAATCTGTGCTCAGAGAAGCATAGAGCATACTGAAAGACTTATCCTATGTAGTAGCTTTTACATTTTGACCTTACCCTTGTTAGTTAAGATGGATTAGTTGTGCAATGAGTTGTCTTATAAAGCTTTTCAATGTCACTTGAAGTTTTTACTAGTGGCACTAGAAGGTATGTACATATAAATGATCAGTTGTTTGAGAATTGCATATTGTGCCATATCATATCATATACCTTCTTTTTCAGCGTGTAATAATTCAATTCAATTCAGTTCAATTACTTCTTTTTTTTTTTAGCACCAATTCACAAAAACAGGCACCTCACAGTGCTTTATATTGCAGGGTAAATACCCTACAATATTAGAAAGGAACCCCAATAATCAGACTCCCCCATGAGTGGCAACAGTGGGAAGGGAAAAGCTACCTTTTCCCAGAATGAAACCTCTGACAGAACCAGGTTCAGGGCAGGGCAGCCATTCATCATGACCCTTTGCCTTTGGTCTCGTTTCTCTCTGCTCTCTTCTCTTTCACCCCGAGGAGCAAACAATGCGAGAGAGTGCCAGAATTTAACAATCACTAATTATTAAATGCAGTAGCAGTGTATAAATATGGAAATGCTGAGATCAAATGCTCAGTGCAGAAAATAACCCTGGGGGTTGTTGCTATCAGTGTCTATCAGAGTTTTTTTGTGGACCAACAAACTATTTTTCCAGATCAGACAAAAGTCTTCTAAATTAAAGACACATGACTTGTGAATTATACCATGCAGTCAAGGACATTTGGTTCGTTGCTTCCTTCTTAAGTAGAGCCAGAGTAACCAGCATCACATGGAGTAGGATTATTACTAGTAACAAGATCATTAACCTCTGTGGGAATACAGTTTAGATAGCCACTCATGGCACATGGTACTGAATAAGATAACACTGGAGGAATCACTTCTTTAAACTTTGTTACAGCACTTTAAGAAAGACATCTACTGTAATGACATTTATTTTGTAGGGCTATGTATGTCCATTATTGTAAAACTGAATATTATCAAACGACGGTAAGACAAAACAGGGTTTTAAGGAGATACGCCAGGACAATATCGAGAGGGTGATTAAAATGAAGACCATGTACATTTTAGGAGAAGCCAATTGAGTCTATAAAATAAATCTAATGTTGCTAAAGGTAAGTCTTTCAAATTAATTACAACTCTGTCTAGATCTTTGGCTCACTGATAAGAAAGAATGAAAGATGGCGGCAATTCCTCTTCCTGTGCTTCCAGGATTTTGACAGTATTATTCACGGGTGTTGATTCCTTTAAGATAAGATTTAGCCCCCTATAATAATATTTCTATGAGGCAGAATAAACCAATCTGCTGATCAATTATTAAAACATTTACTAAGAGGAACAGACATCATGTTTAATAGTCCAGTGCAGTAAATTGATTTACTCTTTGGTCCAGTTGAAGGTAATATATTGTGCTTTGTTTGTCAATTCTTACACTTAAAGACTTTTTTGAGGATTTCTGGTTTGTCTTTTGCTTGTCTGGGAGCAGACATTGTGCTATGAGGGTGAGGTCTTGGGGGAATGACACTATAAGGGAAGTTGCAGAGAGGTGTGTAAGACTGTAATGCTGCTTCCTCCTCTCAACTCTGTGTAATTGTGTTTTGGGGGTTTTAATAAATTCAGCAAATTTTCTAGAAGTTCTCAGTTCTAGAAATGAGAGCTACACCAGCTAAACTGGGATGGATGCCGTCAGTCTTAACAAGACCAGGTTTTCCCCACAAAGTTTCCCAATTATCTATAAAGCCCACATCATCTTCTAGACCCGACCTAGACAGTCAGCGGTTTAAGGACAATATGTGGCCATACATGTCATCAATACTCAGACCGGAGAAGGGATCAGAGAAAACTACAGTGACCACCGAAGCAACTGGGTGTCATTACTGTCGATGTGGGTTACAACATTACCAAATCAATCTTGCACAATCTATACTTATCCTTAGCCAGCAGTTTTAAATTTGCCTCAGTGTCATCTGCTCTGGCGTGTGGAATACATTTAACTTTCCTCAACTGCATAACATACACAGCATTTGCAGCAAACTCGGGAATGAGTCTGAATGAACAAACTGACAGAATAAACAGGACAAAATAAAAAATAAGTAAATTAAAGCCTGACAAAATAAAGAAAGCAGGAGGTGAGTAAAAGACAGAAAGCTGAATAAGATGATATGCCAATATGGCTTGCTTGAGGGGTGGGGAGTGGAAAAGAAAGAAATCAAATGGGTGAACAAGAGGGCGGATAGATTAATCTAAGGAGCGGAAGGACATGTGGAGTGAGACAATGAAAGAGAGAGAACAATTTTTGAGAGGGTGGTGCCTCTAGTGACATTCATTTCTGGTGCCGTCTCTGCCTTAATCAAAACTCTGAGGCATCTACGGGCGCAGCAGAAGGCACCAGGAATGTGTGTAGTCTGCAAAAGGGTGATCAATCAGAGCTAGTGGTCGCCACACAGATGCTCTGTTACACTGTAACTAACACACACACACACACACACAAAACCCCCAAAAGTGACAGTGATGAATTAGGAAACGCTCAGACAGTTTAGGAGTCACTGACTTTCCTCATCTGCATAATAAACTGTCGCATAATCTCATCTTGCTTTGTTCCCCCCTTTTCTCCTTTTCTCTTCTTTTAACCTTTCGACCTTTGTCTGTTAGGTTCACCCTGACTTAACTATACTCTTTGTGTTTTAGAGGCTAGCTTGAGTTTCAATTTGTCTTTTTCTTTCTTCCTTCTTTTTTTTTAGAACGGTTAGAAAATATAGCTTGGTAGCTATGGGTAAATTTCATTGTGATAAATGGACACAGTTTTCTCAGTCTGCACCAAAATGAGTTCAAATGCAGTCATATATTTAACCTAAACATTACACTACATATTTAAATCTGCAATTAAAAAATAAATAAATAAACAGAATGCACCTTAGGTGGTTTCTGAGAATAGTCTTACTGTGGCATTTTTCTTTGTCCCCAGCTAAGCAGAAAAATGCTGCTCTTCCTGCTACTGTGGAACCAGGGCACCTTGAAAATAATGAGATCCAGTTGGCGAGAGAACGCTTTCTCATGACATCCCACTCAAGATTAGTTGATACACGACGAGGTCTAAAAACAAGCACAACTCCTTAATAACAGAATGAGTGGGAGGAGAACAGGAAGATTTAATACATACGCAGTTACAGAGCTACTGTCAGACACAGTAGCTAGTGTATCTAAAAACTCTTGCATACTTGTTATTTCAAGGTGAACTTAGGCTGAAAATTGGTACAAGTTTAACCATCTAAGAAGCTAGTGAGAGGTAAAAACAACACATATTTGTGCTTTATTTGTATTTTTGCCCTTCGTTCCTGCCATGACAAAGATTACATTTACAAACATATGAAACCTATAATTACCAGGGGAACCAGACTCAGCAGCCCCCTCAGGGCCAACGTTCAGTAAAATTTGGCCCTAAGGGGCAGATTTTAAGGTAATTCGAATAAGTGCAAATTTATTTCAAAATAGGAACTTACATTTCACTGAGGTCAAGGAGCATGTATGCTGAGTCAGCAATTTCTGATTATATTTCCATGTAACCTTTATATTTTCCAGAGGATGTTCCCAAAAGACTGACATTCCCCTACCCCTCCCTAAGTGATTCGGCGTTCAATAACTGACATAACAATTTGCTGCGGTGAGGGCTAAATAGCCCCAGTCACTATAACACTACTTTTTTTTGTGTGTGTTGCAAGGGTGCGTTTGACTTGACACTTTGTCTAGCTTTCATACCTCTGACATGTATTCCAATTATTATTTTGTGTTTAAGAACAGTTTTCATGTTGGCAAGACAATCAAATGACAATCTAGAAAACATGCATCATTGGACAAAGACATCAATCTCCAGTTGGAGGATTTTTACATGTTGATTGATTTCATAGCTTTAGTTTGACATTTACAGTGGTTTAGTTCAGTCAAGCCACATCCCGTTTGATTTGTCTTCATGATAAAATCTCTTAATGTACTTGCTGGTCACATGTATTGTCATTTTCTTTTTATTCATTATAGTGTGTACTGAAGGACCGTGATACACACCCAAGCAGAATTACAGACTCGTAATCATAACCATGTTCTGCACTCTGAACAAATGCTGAGATGAAAAAGGGCTGGCCTGGCTGAGCTAAGATGGGAAAAAAAAAAGATTGATCCCAGTTATTGAGACACTAAAGATTTTGAGAAAGGGTGAATTAATGTAAGCTTCCAAGGATTAAGTGGATAGTTTACAACTTCTACGTACATCTTTTACATTTTTATGGAAATATTACCAAAAAAAAATAGGTTGTTTTCATTTCCAAATTTGTATCCAACATAAAAATCTACAAGCTATAATTTCAACAAATTGGTGGCAAATCCATTATGATTTTTTTATATGCTTCAATCAAATAATGCTAATGGTACAAGATGTTTAATTGACAGCAAATTATTCAAATTATATGAGAGAGGTAATTGCTCACTAATTTCTAGTTTAATTTCACAAAAACATGTGCTTGAATGGTTTCACGTGACCATATTAGAACACTGTTAAAAGAACACAGACTCACCTCCAACTATAAAATTGCTTTCAAGGGTACTGATAAACTTAAAATAAAGTATTTATATATGGTTTAACGGTGCGTGAGCTCATCTTCAATGGTGGCAATAAGGAGCGGTGTAATGTTGGTTTTAATCATTTAAAGTCGCTGTCTATCCTCTATACAGTACGCTAAATGAGAAACACTATCTGATTGAAGCGAGCTGCCGGTGAAGTGAGACTGAAGCAGTCAATCTGAAGTAAATCTGAAGTCTGAAGCAGCAGATGGAGAATTTGGAGGAGAAAAAAAAAGAAACATTTCACAGCCTTTAAACATGGCGTATTTCATCACTTCACTGGGCGGTTTTTGCTACAATGAAGCTTCCTTACCTTACACTAAGTATTTAGTCATTTTCTGATCTTTCTAGCCTTTACCCCAATTAAATGAGAGGCAGCAAGGGAAATGAGAACCTGCACAAATTAAATACTAATTCATTATAATTCCTTTACAGATACGGCTAATGTGGCATTCAAAGACCACTTGCAGGCAGAAATTACTCAAAAAACCAATTCAATGTGCAGCGCCAAGAGAAACTTTCTTGAATTTTAATTACTTTATCGCTCTCATTTCCTCTATCTTTACAGTATTTCAGTGTGAACCAGAGAAAGGAAAAGGAGATAGACCAAGAGCAAGAAAGCAAAGGAGGAAAAGCGAATGGGTCGAGGTGATCTTTTTTTGAGATGTGGACTATTCTCATTTTCTGCTAGGACTTTTTGGCCCCAGGAATAGT